>JAPTHN010000319.1:0-210243 GCA_026936325.1 Platynereis dumerilii
ATTACTATAGTCATTTAAACCCTAGTATTTAAAAGTGGTCCAACGTCGCTTCAACACTCTCCCGATATCAATTATGTGAGTATTTGCCAATGTTGCCCATACCTAATGGCCCAACATCTGGCAAACAACTACTATAGCTATCACGTACATTAAAAGTGGCCCAATGCTGGTTCAATGATCTTCTGATGTCAGCTACGCGAGGAGTTGCCGATATTGGCCAGACACTGCCAACCACCACTATGGCTATCTTAAACTGAATATAAGAAAGTGTTGCAATATCGGTCCAGCACTCTCCTTATATCAGTTATTTGAGGAATTGCCAATGTTGGCCCAATTTATTTCACCCACATCAGGCCAACCTCTACAATAATCATTTTAAAGTGAATAAGTACAAGTGGCCCAATGTTGGTTCAACGCTCTATCGATATTGGTTACGTGAGGAGTTGCTGATGTTGGCCCAATCTATGGGCCCAACATTGCGCCAAGAAATGTTTATAATATCCAAATTGACCAAGGCAAAATGATAGAAAAGCGGTCCAATGTCGGCACAATGTCTGTCCCATATCAGTTATGTTGGAGTTGCCAATGTTGGCCCACTATATTTGCCTAACAAGCATTCCAATGTCAGTTCCGCAATGCGGTATAATGATTCCCCGATTAATTGCCAATGTTGACCCACTCATCTGGCCCACTTAATTCTGTCACTCCCAGACGAAAAAAGAGTACATTTGAAGCGCTCGAATTATTTAAATTACGCTTCATTTATACTCCCTATATGCAAATTTATACGCTCCAAATAAGCTCCCTTGTAGAAAAGTATAGGCATTTTTGCTGTACAATCGGAGTACATTTGGTAATTTGAATAATTTTAGCGCTTCAAATTTACTCTTTTTTTTCCTCTGGGCTGTTTGTCATAGCCATTAGGCGAATGCAGAAAATCTAAAAAGAAGTCCGACGTCTTCGCAGCATGGTCTACTTTTGATAATGCAATGAGTTATATTGGCCCATTTTCTTGGTCCTATGCTGGGCCCAACACTGGTTTAACTATCTCGGTCTATGCATGAAATATTCGGCAGTAGAAAACATCGCTGAATGCTGGGCGGCTATCCATGTTTGTCCACTCTTATGGCCCGGCCCTACTTTGAACCAACCACTGTCATAATCATATTTGATGCAGAAGCACAAATTTTAAAAATAATGGCCGGAGGTTGGCTCAGTGTTGGCCTGGTGTCGGAAACCCAAAAGCTGCTGATGAATTTATAGACATGGCCTAGCATCGGCCGCCCATGTGTTACCAGCATTGGACCAACGTTGAACTGTCATTGGCCCATAATAGAATTCCGTCCTGCACTCGAAAGTAAATTCTTTTATGACATTTCATGCAGTGTGGAATTAGTGCACTGGTGCACCAAGCTCCAATGAAGGAAACTTATCTTTTTTTAGAACATCATACATGACTTTTCATAGCAATCTGATGCTTTTACAATTGAAGAAAATAATTGCTGAAGATCTTGCTGCGGGACGATTCCCCATTTTGGAAAGCAGCAGCTTGAAAGCTGCTCCATGAAGAATGAAGATTTGCTGGATTCTCAGTGGTAGATGGAGTTTTATATTTCCTACACTTATGAGTTATGTCAATGGGTTACAGAGATTCAGACAGCAACAAATATATATATTTATTAAAAGGAATTTAAACCATTTTGGACAACTGATTGCTGCATGTAAACAACTTGCATTAATATGGTGGGCCAACGTTTAGCCGATGTAGCATTGCGCTGGCATGCTGCTTCTGTTTGGTCTTTTGAAATAATTAATGTTAGTGCAGAAATTGGTGTCAAAATCATTTTATGATTTAGAAAGTGTGTGATAATTTTCTTTTATAAACATAAAAATTAATAATTTACTTGTTAATTTGGGAATGCCAGACCAACACCAGACTGTCATTGGACTGATGCTGGACTAATGCTGGACCTGAAGCTGCACAAAGCTTGGATGAAGTTCGTACAACAGTGTGACAATGCTGGCGAGGTGGCAACAATAGGGGAGACCTGGGTAAGTTGTGCCACGGGGTAATTTGTGCCGCCCACTGTTGGGGTGAAATGAAGAACTTGGTAAAGAAGGTTGTAATAAACAGCATCTGTTTACTAGCAGACAGCTTTGGTCTATTAATAGCCAAGCCATGTGACCTAATTAATGCCCTGCTGGTCAAGCCTCTTTGAACATGAACAGTTCCAATTAGTAATCAACAAATTTAAAATCAGTGGGCTTTCAACTGCCAAAGGGATAACTGCTCAAGGTTTAACTATTTAAAATGGTATGTAGAATTTTTCATATGGATTGGGAATTTGTATGTATGTTTATCAAAACCTTTAATTGTTTGTTTATTGTTGTTTTACCGACTAACTTTATAATCTCTCTGTTTGACATGTACATTCCATTGATCAGCTGACTGTCTGAAATTTCAATTTGATAGTAGTTATATGATAAGAAACATATTTATTGTATACAGGGTAACATTTAAAGGCTACCACAAGACCGATTCTGGATCTGATGCAAGGGTTGCTACAGTTCGTAAGTAAATCATTGTGTTTGGATAACTTTGATATTTAGATGATTATTGATTGACATTTGATATAACATCACATAGTGTTTTATTTGATAAGATTTTAATGTTGTGTACTTTCTGACAATTTGGTCATTTAAGTCATTATGATACTTTAAGCTAATTCTACATTTAAGCAAATTCATAATTTATTGTGTATTGCTAAGAGTTGACTTTTATGCCCCACACTTATTTATGATTGATTTGCAAAGACTGTATTTCACATAGAATCGGCGGACTTACTACCTTTAATTTCTTGTGCTTTTCATGCTTGCTGTTGCTGCATTCATACCTTGTTGTTATAGATCATAAATTGATAGATTTAAAGTATAGTATACATTCCCAATCAACAGAAATACATGTCATCTATAATTAAGTGAGTTGAATTGCTTATAAAGCCTTAAATTACCTGGGGAGAGCCCTGCATTGCTTGAAATGTAAACAAAGCAGGGCTTTTTCACGGCATGAATGGGAATGTATAGTATACTATACTTTAAATCTATCAATTTATGATCTATAACAACAAGGTATATTTTACATAGAATCGGCGGACTTACTACCTTTAAACTCACTTAATTATAGAAGACATGCATTTCTGTTGATTGGGAATGTATACTATATTTTAAATCTATCAATTTATGATCTATAACAACAAGGTATATTTTACATAGAATCGGCGGACTTACTACCTTTAACAACCAAAATTTGTAAGAGAAATAACCTGCAAGACTGCCTGCATTCATGTTGAGTGCAACCTGGTAATTTTTGGAAAATTGCAAAAGCGTCAAAAGTGTTACATTGAAAAAATTCTAGAGGGAGAAAGGTTAAGAGTACCCCAGAGATGCTTACACCACAGTAAACTAGAGATTTTATAGCACATGACTGGCATGCTCACAGTGCTGTTGACCCTGGGCGCAATGAGCTGCAGAGCCCTGAAATAGGGTTTATTTCACTCTTTTATAGGAAACAGCCCCGCTGTGGAGATACGCCCTTAGTGTGTCACTCTAATTTTTAAGTAAACTTATAACATAGGTCCCCTTCTTCATATGTATGCGGAAAACATTGAGGTACACCCAGGGCGCAAGCCACATTGGCCCTATCAATTCAGTTTAAAAATTGTCTGAAGTGGTAACTTTGAGCACCCTCTGTTGCCTGCGCCCTGAGTCAATTATCATAAATGCGATTTATTTCAGGTTTCCTGATTTTGAACCATAAAAAGTGACTTTTTCAAATCTCCGTGGCTAGGTTACCCTTCTTAAAATATGGGGGATCTAGTCGAACAAGTCTCATAAATTGAAACTATCACCACTTAAGTAAAGTTTGATATAAGTTTGACAAGTTCACATTCAACCTTGTCAGCGAGACATGCACATTTTCATAAGAGGTTGGGACGGGGCACGTTGGACCAACATGGCCGGCGCACGTTGTACCAGTATAAACTGGATTGACTGACAAAAAATTATCGACAAAATGCCAGCTGTGTAATTTTTAACATTAATAGAGCACCTAAGTTATTCATGTATAATATGAGGGTAAAATCAATTCAGTTGGCTAATCTGCCAGCCCTTCTAGCTGAAACAAGACTTATTAAAATTATCTGGGTAAATATTCCAATATCATCATTCTGCAATGACACGCAAGTGCGTGTTGTGATCTGTGAGAATAACATGAGGTGTTTGCTCACTTTCTTCTACTTTCCTAGACTTTTATTCCGTGGTCCAACATGCCCCACATGGCGGTCCAATGTGCCCCGGGTCCGGGGCACGTTGGACCACAAACATTTTTCTCCACAACTATAGAAGATAGATCAACTTGGTCTGGCATAAGGGTAGTGTAGATGTTCAGAAGTCAGTCAGTAAAAAGATTTTTCAAATATTTAGAGAAGTTTTTGATTGATAGCCAAAAAATAAAAAAGTGGTCCAACGTGCCCCTGTCTCCCCTACGTACACCAAGAAGGTACTGAGATAATGGGATTTGAAATCCGGACTTTGACGCGATCCAAATTTTGGCCCTATATTTCAAAGAGCCCCTAATAATTACCTAAAAGGTACTGAGGTCCAAAAATGCAATTTTCCCCATTTTTTAGTAACTGTTTATCAACAAAAAAATTATAAACAAAATCTGAGTCGTGTGAGTAGCACACCCTGCCTGAATCTTAGAAAAACTGGCTCTTAAAAACATGATGTAAATGATGTATCTGAAGAAGCATGTGAACTACAAGGTGTATTTGAATAAATTAAGTAGAACAACTTACCCCGTCATTAGGGTGTCCCAAAAAAAAATAATGTCCTGCGATTTTATCGCATACCCTCTCAAAGTGTGCTATCACCCAAAAAAAGAACCTGTGCCAAATTTTAGAAGATTTGAACATCATTAACCTGGCCCTCAAGAGCCTTGAAAATTAGGTATTTTTGATAAATTTGGCAATTTTGCATCGTTTTTCACTGTTTACACATGGGATATTAAGAGACCTACCATGACTTGATCCAGTAAATATAATGTTTAAAGTCAACCACAGTATAGACAGATAAACCTCATGTGAAAAAAATGCCCAACTATGTGGTCTTTACATCTCTACAGGGCCTTGAAAATATGAAGTTTTTGATGAATTTGGCGATTTTGCTTCTTTTTTCAGTGTTTTCAAATTAAAGGACTATGGAATTATATCGATGTAATCAACTCAATTCAATATGTAAGCTCATCATTAAGACATGGAAAGCAACCTGGTATCATATCATAGGGGTAGACTCGTAGATAGGAGAATTCCCATTTGAGGCAGTCAGTAGAAAATTTGAAGTTTTTTTATTATTTTCACCAAAAAGTGAGCTATCAATTACAGACATTGAGATCCAACAAGGGCCTTCAACTTCAGTGGTAAAATTTATCCTGCAGGTATTCAAGCATAGTTATGTTACATTACAATATAATCATTGAAGCTCCCTCAACATTTTTGCAGAATCTGTACTCATAACTTCTGCAAATTGAAGACCTAATTTGCTCGTAGTAGGGTAACGAGTGCTGATGCTGAAGTGCCAGCACATAGCGTAAGGTTTCTGAAGCGAATATGACCAACAGAACCAGAGAGAACTGGGGTGACACTTAGAACAAGTGAGAATGGCTTCTTCAAAGCAAAAAAGTCAGAAAGAGAAACCACTATTTACTTATATTGGATACCTAATTTAGGGATAACCTAAGTAAATAGTGGTGGGAGGTTGCCAAGCATGCATGAGGTCATCTGAAATCGTTATTTCTTCATTGATCCCATGGAGACACAACTGCATTAAACTCATATGCCACATCGTTCATTGCTTGTTGCAATAAGCAATATTTTTCTCTGATCTGATTCAATAAGGTACAACCAATCCAACTGATCAATCCACGATACAACCCAGTTGCAATCCATTTGTCTTTCAGGTACAGGTATTGAAGTAACATATTTTGCAACTGCAAATTCTAACAAACAACAGCGATAAATTGGTTAAGTGTGAGAGCCATACTGGATTATCCACCTAGCTGACACAGAATAACATTCCACCATACAGCCAAAGATACATGAGGAATTCACCACTTTAATGGCTTCATCATTACTGTTTACTTATAATACCATTTCACCAAAAAACTGTGAATACTCAATACACATTTTCCTTAATATCCAAGTCCTTAACTTATAATTCTGTTATTTGATGTAGCCATCATGGATAAGAAAAGGTTTGCTCCACAACATAGTAATTAGTAAACCTACAAGAGTCAAAAGCATTTCTTTTTAAAATCTTTCATATGATTAATTTATTAAATTAGAACTTATATATATATAGTAACAATTCCAGTAAAGGGCTCATTGGCCCTTGGCTACATTGATGACATGTACCTGCGGAATTTGGAGAGATTACAGTGAAACACTTTGATATAGGAAAAACCCTTTCAGGTTCATGTTGATTTTTGCATTCTGTGAGTCATGATACACCATGATTTGTCATGATCATTGCATCAGTATAGGAAGCATATATACTGTTGATGATTCATGATCGAGATTACATGCCATAGCTGTGAATCTGCAAGATCCAAAGCTGTGTATGAAAGATATTGACATGGGATGATTGGTCATCATTTGGATGATTTGTCATAACCAGGCACTGGCAGTGATTGGTCTTCCTTCATGATGACAATTTCCTATTCATCTGCCAAAATGAAGGCGTATCCACCTGAGCTGAGATGGAGAGTCATTTATCGGAAATATTTGCATGATAAAAGCGTAGGAGAGATATCTGAAAGCCTTTGTGTCAGCAAGGGATTTGTGTATAGAATGGTACAACTACTGTACATGCAGAAACAGGTGGTGGTGTCCATAACAAGGAAAGGCCTGGAAGAGTCAGGAAATTATAAGTAAATACATTTGGGGTCAACCATTACATATTGGGGGGGGGGGTTGGAGGAGAAAGTACTGCACTGTGATACATGTACCAGAGTCAGTTATTTATTTCAAGCACTCGCTATACAAAACTTGATTTCAAGATCGAACAACACATTGTATATAAGAGAAAGAAGGAATGACTTTTTTTACTGAGGCTAGCCAGGACATTATTGTTATTTAGGCCAGACTTTTTAAATTTTTCGCTTCTCAGAGCGACCGAACCAACTGATTTTTGGCCTATGGAAAATAAAAAATTATCATACCCACAATTCTTATCAATTGACATGTATAAAAAACTGGGATATCACCTTCTTTTTCGTCCTACCGACCTACCCCAGAAAAAGTGCCTTGAGAAGATTAGAGAAACTAAAGATCAATTATGTCTGCCTTACAGAAAGCACCAAGCCAAGCCCAGGCCGATTCAACATTGCAGTACCCAAGCTAACGATGGAAGCATATTTTTATATCATCCATAACCGCTCCTCCTCCCATGGCATCATCCTGTTGGCCTCCAGTTGCCTTGGACTGGCATTGGTGCTCACAACAGCTGACGAACAAAATCTCTTGAGCGTATTGGCTGTGGTTATGCAGTTATGACAAATCATGCCTATGATGACTCATCATCCCATGTCAAAGTGTTTCACATATTTAGTCACATTTACAACTATATTACATGGTAGTGATCATGAATCATCAGCTGCATATATTTTTCCAATACTAATGTAATGATCATGACAAATCATGGTGTATCATGACTCACAGAATGCAAAAATCAACATGAACCTGAAAGGATTTTTCCTATATCAAAGTGTTTCACTGTAACTGATCTTATCTTGAAGCCTCAATGCTGTCATTGAAATTTTTTTACTAGCCTTCTGGTCTGTGAAGTAAGTTTAAGGAAACAAACGCAGTGCCTTCACAGAAAAGATTTAAACTAATACCGTAATCATAAGATAAGATATATACAATATGAGATTGATCACTTTTGTTCATTACTTAGTAATTCCTTTGTTATGAGTTGCTGTATGCTGTAATATTATATATTATGCCAAGTTTGCAAGACACATTTGTAAGTAACTTACTAAAGTTGGATGCAAATGACACAAGTGACACATTCATTCCCCTGTTACCGAGAGATGTGAGATGGAATTGTAACTTTGAACTTTTGAGAAATTTCTAAAAATGCATTTTTCAACAGAAGCTACCATTCTGTTGTACTTGTCCACTACCCCAAACCTTCCAGATAGATAAAGTCTGAAGGCAAATATCATTTCCTTGATTACTCTATGTTATGTAGCAATGACAAATAATAGGAAAATTAAGCAATTTTGATCCAAAAAAACAGCCCCTCTTTTGAGATGTAAAGCCCGCATAGTAGGGCATTTTTTTCACATAAAGTTGAACTGTCTATATTGTGGTTGACTTTTAACATTATATTTACCAGATCCAATCATGGTAAGTCTCTTAATATCCCAGGTGTAAACAGTGAAAAATGGCGCGAAATCGCCAAATTTATCGAAAATGCCCAATTTTCAAGGCTCTTGAGGCAGGTTAATGATGTTCAAATATTCTAAAATTTGGCACAGGTTCTTCTTTTGGGTGATAGCACAATTTGAGGGGGTATGCGAAAAAATCGCAGGACATTTTTTTTTTGGGACACCCTACCCGTCATATGGCACAACTTACCCCGGCACCTGGCCAAGTTGTGCCACTTGACCTACTTTTTTCAAATGCCACCATGATCTTTCCAATAGTCAGACTGCCCTGAAACTTCGGTCGATTCTGACCAACGTATTATTTTGATGTTGGATTTTCAGATTACATGATTTTAAGTTTTGGTTTTTCGGAAAATGGGCCCGATGTAAAAAATGGCACAACTTACCCGGTGTCCCCCTATATTAACAATTACATGAAAATGACTGGGTGGCTGAGTGGTGCCTGTCTGCTCCGCTAAAGGGCTTGGGGGACCCAAAATTTTCAGTGGACCTTCATGAGTAAAATCCAGAGCTGGATGTCATTTGTATGTTAAATTGGTGGCCCCTTGTATCAGTTTCTGTGCTGGGCAAGTAGTAAAAGATAACTCACATGGGGTAAAAGCATGATGAGGACTCCATCTCATTAATCATGCCTGGTGAGTGCTCAGAACTGGGCGTAGAGAGCTGCCCTTTCCATAGCTATCTATGTAGATCTATCTGTGACTGATACCAATATATAAGTTGTAATATTATGGGCCATTCTCAAATTTCGGGACAAAATGCCCTGGAAAATGTGGTAACGGAGGGGATTTTTGATGCAAAAAACCTGCATTTTGAGCAATTTAAAAATAGAAAAAAATGGAAAAAATTATTTAAGTCTTATTTTCAGAAGTACTTCATCTCAGATCAATCGTTTTTTTAAATTAAATATCGATTTTTTGTGGTAACGGAGTGGACAGGAATGGTAACGGAGTGGACAGGAACGGTTTGGTTTTCTCTTAATAGTGGTTTCTATTTGGGAGATAAAAAGTTTTGAATGCATTCTATTGAATCCTGTCACCCTCAGCAATAAATACATAACATTTCTTTGAAAAGGTATCACTGTTAAGCTCGGAATTAGAGGTACGGAGTTGACATTTCAGTGGGACCAAAAAATGTTCCAATGAAAATTATGCCTTAACTTGTGGAATACCTGTTTAATGAAAATCTGCAAAGCTGTGTAGTTTGGCGCATGTGCATCTTATGACATTGAGTGAAATTGCTCATTAAAAACAATACACCCCTCCACAACTGAGTACGGTAACGATTGTTACCGTATCCTAAAATGGCGGACATCAAAATCATGACTGAATTGCATGTCAGCACAATCCAACTTTCAGTGTATGTATGGTTGAAATAAATCACTCTAAGGGTTCTTTATTGTCAAAAAGGCACTGATACCAAATATTGTGATGATTTATTCAGTAGATTTTCTACAATCTGGCATTGAAATTTCGAATCGAGAGACGGTAACAATAACGATTGGAGACGGTAACTGTATTTCAAAATTCCTCCATGAGACGGTAACTGTACAGTTCATAGATTTTCTGACTCTGGTTCTTGGTGCAGATACAATGAAAGCCTATGCATTGAGACTCAAGGAAATTGGAAGGAGAGGGCTTATTCCCAATAATGCATCCGCATTGAAGTGAGAAGATTGGGTTTCAATTTTTGTGGATGCTGAAGAGTGAAAATGATCTTAAAGTAGCCATAATCTATTCCTCCCTTTCCTTCCATGCATTCCCGGGAGTTACAAGTATGTTAGTAACATTAATTCATATCGATAGAATGATATATGCGGGACTTTTTTGTCATAAGCCTATGACATTGACTAGGATATTAGTAAAAATTAATAGATATGGAAGATTACTTTTATCCCTACCAAAAACGTCATTAAAGTGGCCAACCCCTGAAAATGGCTCCTCCTGCATTTGCTTTGAAAGATCCTCTAAAAACAGTATGGAACATTGCTTTCATTTAACTCCTACAGAGAAACTTGACCACTGCTCTTCTAAAATCTGGGCAATCTGAATTTAACGTTCTGCATAGGAGAAGGAGGCGGTTGGGTCAAGGTCTCCAATATCACATCATTAACATCATGCAAGATTTTTTTATAAATGATGAAAGCGGCACACTTCCAGTAAGATAAGCTGGTGGCTTGTCAGTTGTCATGTCTCAATTTGTCATTAACATGTAATATTTGGACTTCATAGTATACCAAAATCACTGCGTGTGGAACATGCTTTTGGTGTTCATTTATATAATAGTCTGCTGCATGCACACATCACCAGGAAAAGGCTTTTTGACTTTTATTTACCTCTCTGAATTATTTTTGGAGGTTACTGGAGTTGCAATTTTCACACACTTTGATGCATTTATCGGAAAAAATACTTTGTCAACTAAATGGTAAAATTATGTTGGCTTGCAACTCAAATATGATTTCACTGAATTTCAGCTTTTGCTGTTCTATTCTACTCTATACTATTCTATGTCGGCCTGCATTTCTGTTTGTCAATTCTTTGGGATTATTATATCACTCTAATTTGAATAAGACATTCACAGGTCGACAAATACTGCAAGCAATGAGCCATAGGAACTGCTGCAGACAATCTCCAAATCGTGCCCAATTTTACAATCGGGCATGGTTATTTCTCCTATTGGCAAACTATTTCAACTATTGGCAAACTATTTCTCCTTTTGGCAAAATCTTACAACTTTGCCCAAAGGAGCAATTTGCTATTCTAACTATTGGCAAACTATTGTAACTATTGGCATACTTTGCCGAAAGGAACAATAAGCTATTCTAACTATTGGCACACTATTGTTCCTATTGGCAAAATTTGCCCATCTCTAAATATCTTTTCGGGCCACTTGGAACATTAACAAATATTTAGTTAAATCGTGCCCATTCCTGCAATTATCGCCCACTTTTGATATTAAAATGCGGCGCACAGCAGCGGAAATCCCGAAAATGCGGGATTCGGGTTTTTGCGATTTGCGTGACTTCTAGCAAACATACAAACTTGATCTTTTTAACCATTAAATTTGGCTCGAAAATAGCTATTTTTAGAGGTCAGTTTCATTGCTCTAGAACGACTAGAAAATTTTCTAGAATTTATCTATTTTTACTTAAAAAATTATTTATAGGCCTAAATATACAATCACATTCTAATCCATAGGCCTTTGGCCTACTAGACAGCCCCACATACTACGTCGTGGACTGCTGATTGATTTTGTTTTTTTACTCCAAGTAAGATTTTTCTAAGTTCACTAGACACCTGGCCACGTTGGCAATCCACAGAAGGCCTATTGTACATACTCGAACACCAAATGAGGGACATATATATATTTAGGCCTAATATGTAGGCCCATTAACCAAAAAATAATTTAATTTGGTTGAATTAGTCAGATTAAATAATATTATCATGCTTTGATGGATTTTTTTCTATATTGCTATGAATCTATAACCAGGCAAACTGAACACATCTCTCCAAGACAAATCTAACACTCAGACTAACAGTGAAAAAATCAAGGTTCAGATTATTCATTTTCAATTTTACTTTCAACAAATATTTTCAAATTATCCAAGCTATGAACTTGTAATCTAGCTGAATGAATAAGACTCTCCAAGACGCATCTACTGGTGCAAAAATTATACTTCTATCATTATTAGAAGTCCTTCAAATAAAAACCCAGCCTAACTAACTTATTTCTACAGAAAAATCGACAAATCCCGCGATCCCGTTTCCCGTAACCGCGATCCGCATTTCAGAAAAGACGTGGGTGATAATTGCAGAGATGGGCATTCACTATTTGTGAATGTTCTAAGTGGCCCGAAAAGACATCAAATGAGCGATAATTGCAGTGATGGGCTTGGCTTTTTCTTTGCCAATATCTAAATCAAGCCTTTTTTAGTCTTTTGACTATTTAGAGATTGGCAATTTAGAGATTGGTTGACGCAGGAACTGCACGA
The DNA here is from genome assembly GCA_026936325.1 of Platynereis dumerilii. NCBI lineage: Eukaryota > Metazoa > Annelida > Polychaeta > Phyllodocida > Nereididae > Platynereis > Platynereis dumerilii. Next base: position 12,501 of record JAPTHN010000319.1, read on the forward strand.
GTCTGAGGAGATGAGACAAATAGTTTTACTCAAGGCACAGTTACCGTCTCCAAGATATATTGTTACCGTTCTCACTCCTGAAATCGTTTGTACAGTTACCGTCTCTCGATTCAAAATTTCACAGGCCAAACACACCCTTTCTCCAGCATCTAGAGCCTATCTGAAGTGCTGTACTTGTCATATAAAGATCACACTGTTATTCAGCAACGTTTCAAGCCAAAATGTGCAGCATTAACTTCGAATATTCACAGATAAATTCTTGTCCCTTGACAACATTTTTGATGGACGCCATCTTAGGATACGGTAACAATCGTTACCGTGCTCAGTGGTGGAGGGTGAATAGCGAGCCGAGCTATGCCTGGCAACGGAGTGGACAAAACAATTAACATAAACTAGTGATACGTCTTTTACATCAATTAATTCAATGAAATGAAACAAGAAAAAAGTTTAATATGATGTATATATTAATTCAAGTCTATATTCTCATGAATCGTGCATAGAAACTTTGGAAATGATGGTACCTTAGGAGGAAAATTAACACTTGATATGAATAACAGATGTGGAGTGACGCTTCAGATATCAATTGCATTCAAATTAATGTCAGGGAACTGGAGTGACGTAAATTGTCCCGAAATTTTAGAATGACCCTTTGATTTCACTTAAAGGTGCATCCAATACCAACCTCCTGCTTATATTTGATCTTCTTTCCTCTGCACAGTCTTGATTATGTCCCTTTTTTTGAGGACTTGGTCTTGAGGCCTCATGGCTGGATTAACCCCCCACCCTCCGTCCCTCAACAACCATCAACTCTCTCCAACTATATTTGACTTTCTTCAACTGCCCTTGACTTCCATCAACTACCTTCAGCTCCCCTCAGTTGCCCTCTCTTCCCTTAACTACCCCAAGCTCCCTTCAACTGCTTGAGCTTTCCCTATGCTTCCCTCAATTACCCCATAATAAAACAGTGGTCACCTGTGAGTGTGAGGGTGCATCCTGCCATGAAGCCTGTCATACATTGGTGCAAGTAAACATTCTTAATGTTTAATTTTTATCATTGTGTTACTCATTGAGAATATTGAACTGTGTACTTTAATTGCAGAGTCAACAAACTTGAAGTTAGATAGGATATTGGAATGTGTGAACCCACACACCCTTGTCTCTCTGAGCTGACCGGATGGATGGACGCCATTGTGATCGGGGCTTAACGTCCTTTATTAATGCACTTGGTACGCTAATTAGGACAGGAGGGCGACACAGTAATGAGGTGAAGAATGATGAAAACTGCCATCCAACATAGGCCCAGGTGACCCTTCATGAGCTGGATTCTAACCCTGGACCCAGCGATTGGCAGCCCAGCACGCTACCACTGAGCTAATCCTCCCTCTCAGGCTGACTGAATCTTAGTTATTTGAGGAAAGACAAATTTAAATCAAGAAAACGGACAAGGCTGAAGATGAAACTAGCTGACTGGAATTATCACAAATGGTAGCCTTTCATCATTGAGAAATACACATGACAATGTTCAAGACTGACAAATCAAATCAAATCAAATCAAATACTTTTATTTATAGTCAGTGGTACAAAAGAGAAACTTTAGCCGTAGGCTAATGTGACCGACTGTCTACGAAACAATATAACAAGTAAATGGATAAATCAACACATGTAAAATAGTAAGTAAAATTAATTTAAGGTAAAATCTTTGAAATCACAAAAATTTTGAGATCACAGTCTTAAAACCATAAAGTCTTTAAAATCACAGTTCGTAAAATCACAAGTTAAAATCACAAGAGTCATTATGAGCAGAATCTGCATTCGCAGGCGTCATCAGTCCAGTTTTTTATATTTCTTTTGAACTGGGTTAGGTGTTCAGTGTTCTTCAGATCGTCGTTGAGCGAGTTCCATAGTCTCGCCCCGTATTGAGTCAATGACTGTAGTCCGTAGCGAACAGTTCTACAGTGTTCATTTTTTAACTTATTTCTGCTTCTCAGGTTGTAGTTATGTTCACGAGTTTTGAACATCTCTTGTAAGAAGGTGGGAGATAGACCATTTAAAGTCTTAAAAACAAAAGTTAAAATAGTTTTCTTCCGGCCAAGTTCTAACGTTGGTAGTTTTGCCTTTTTTAAAAGGCTTTCGTAATCTGACGAGTGGTCAGAAAACACAAATTTCAGAGCTCTAAACTGTATCCTTTCTAGCTTTTTCGTTTGTACTGCTCCGCAAAAATGCCACACCAAGCAGCAGTAAGTAAAGTGTGACAATATAAAACTGCGAAAAATTTCCATTTTAGCAGAAGAGTCGAGCATGTTTGACAGTCTTTGTAAAACCCGGAGCTGTGCTCCTGCTCTTCTAATTATAACTCCGACATGGTGTTGGAAATTTATGTGCTTGTCGAGGAAAACTCCCAGCAATTTCACATAATCCTCGGATGCAATTTCTTCGTTGTTCAATTTGAAAATAACTGGCACTTTGCTCTTAAGCACTAGGGCTTGAAATTTCGAGGCATTGGCCTCCATCATGTTGATTTTAAACCAGTTAATAGCTATTTCTGCTTCTTTCGTCAGTGTATTTATAACCTCGTCCTTGTTTGTAGCAATCACTGATATTGTATTATCGTCAGCGTAGTTATGTAAGGAAGCCCCGTTTATATTGCTGTACAGATCGTTAATAAAAAGATTGAAAACCACTGGTCCTAAAATGGACCCCTGGGGAATTCCTTTCTTCAACTGACTCCAAATGCTCTGTTATTTTACACAAGATTTTGCATGATGTACTGATACTGTCTACCAGCTGATATTCACACTGTCTGTTTTGTTCAAACTGTATTTTGACTGTAAATTCTAATGATTAAACATAATTTATAATTTTCATAGCATTGTAATAGAAAGACTAAGTGATTTTAACATTGTGACATATGGTTAAAATACTATTTGAATCCAAGCAAGGTGCACTGCTACGAAATTGTCTAACAGTGTTTTTTTAGCTTCATGATTTTTGTGGTTAACCCGTGCTCTACTTCTTATGAATTCTTTGTTTGTTGTGCTTTTAAACATAATTTTCATTTCTCTCTTATTACTGTGGGGGCATAACAAGCTTCTATTATTGGATTTGTTTTGCTACTGACCTGTAAATAAAATTTGACTCACTTTCTTACTAACTTTTAAAGTAACATTGGTGTCCTTTTTGTAACACAACTGTCACTGTAAGCATGTATAGATGTCCAATGTGGGGCAGATGCTGATATTGAGCAATTAAGAGAACGTCGGGCTGACATTGTTGTACTGATTTCGGGCCAATGCTGGCTTACCGACCAAGTGGTTTTGAAGTAGGATCAGTAGCGGCAGCATGTTGGCCTGATAGGTGGTATAACATTGGGCCAGCATTTGGCCACCATTGAGCTGATACCAATGTCGGGCCATGCGTCGGGCCGATGAGCAAAATTACACCAGGCCAATGTTGGTGTACTGATGTCAGGCCAATGTGGTGTACTGATGTTGGGCCAGTGCTGGCATACCGACCATGGGCCACAGGTAACATGTTGGCCGGATGTCCAACCAATGGTGGCAGAATTCTGGTTCTGATAGGTGGTACAACATCGGGCCACCATCGGGCAGATATCAATGCCGGGCAGATGTCCGTCCAATGGTGGCATGCTGTTGGGCTTATAGGTGGCACAACAGCGGACCACCATCGGGCAGATATCAACATCGGGCGGAGGTCCGGCCATTGGTGGCAGGATGTTGGTTCTAACAGGTGGCACAACAATGGGCCACCATCGGGCAGATATTAACGTCGGGAAGAAGTCCGGCCTGGGGGCAGGATGTTGGTTCTAACAGGTGGCACAAAATTGGGCCACCATCGGGCAGATATCAAACGTCGGGAGGAAGTCCGGCCAATGGTGGCAGGATGTTGGTTCTAACAGGTGGCACAAGAGTGGGCCGCCATCGGGCAGATATCAACGTCGGGAAGAAGTCCGGCCAATGGTGGCAGGATGTTGGTTCTAACAGGTGGCACAAGAGTGGGCCACCATCGGGCAGATATCAATGTCGGGAAGAAGTCCGGCCAATGGTGGCAGGATGTTGGTTCTAATAAGTGGCACAACATCGGGCCACTGTCGGGCAGATATCAACGTCGGGAAGAAGTCCGGCCAATGGTGGCAGGATGTTGGTTCTAACAGGTAGCACAACATCGGTCCACCATCGGGCAGATATCAACGTTGGGCGGATGTCCGCCAATGGTGGCAGGATGTTGGTTCTAATAGGTGGCAAAACAGTGGGCCACTGTCGGGCAGATATCAACGTCGGGAAGAAGTCCGGCCAATGGTGGCAGGATGTTGGTTCTAACAGGTGGCACACAATTGGGCCACCATCGGGCAGATATCAATGTCGGGAAGAAGTCCGGCCAATGGTGGCAGGATGTTGGTTCTAACAGGTGGCACAACATTGGGCCACTGTCCGGCAGATATCAACATTGGGTGGATGTCCGGCCAATGGTGGCAGGATGTTGGTTCCAATCAGTGGTATGACATCGGGCCACCACTGGGTAGATATGAACGATGGGCCGATGGCAGATCAACGGTGGCTGAATGCTGGGCTACTAGGTGGTACGACATCGCAACACCATTGGGCCGATGCCATCGTCGGTCCATGTGTCGGGCCAATTTCGGCCGCCGATATTGGGCCGATGAAAATGCGGACGTTAGGCCATCATCCAGCCACCGTCACAATGCTGGCTGGGATAATAGTTCCTGAGATACGTTACACCATTCACAAACTGAGTTATGACGTCAGAATGCCTATTTTTTGTTAGTATTCTTGTGTTCAGAGATTAAAGTTGGATAAAGTAAATTCAAACCAAATCTACCATCAATGACAATATTTGCAGACTCTTAAAAAGGAAAAATTATTATTGACACGCACAAACTGAGTTAATGCCCCAATATGCCTATTTTTGACATTTTTTTAGACATTCTTTTGATCGGAGCCTTAAAGTCTACTATTAAGGGGACAACCAGATGATCTTGGGGGGGGAGCTATGGATATTTGGTGAAAAAAAAGATTGTTTTTCACTTGGCACTGAAAAAAAAAGTTTGTTCAGCACATGGAAATAAAAAAAAAGTTTGTTTCTACCTGTAGCTAGGGTACTGCAATGTTAAAAGGGTTTGTCCCGGGGGTAAAGTCCATAGCCCCCCTCCCCAACTATCTGGTCGGCCTCTAAGGCCCAAATTTTCATCTCTGGTTTAAACTAGGTTTAACTCATAGTTTTACTCAGTTAAACCAAGTTTCAATAAACCAAGGTTAAGTTGAGTTTAGACCAAGCTTAACAACCAAATTTTCATCTCTGGCAAACCTTGGCTAAACTAGGTTTATTGAGACTGAGTTTAAACTCAGTTTGCACCTGGTTGTGGGAAACAAGAAGAAGAAAAATAAATAAATAGGAAATAAGGAACAATGGCAAATCAACACGCAAATAGGAAGAAACAAGATGCAATAAAATGAAGAAGGTAAGAAAGGAAAAAACAAAAAAATTGAGATAAAATGACGAAGAAATAAGGAAGTATGGTACACTTTATAAATGTCGGGACAAAATTTAAAAAAATCCATGTTGGTTTTTTGCATTGAAATTTGGTTTTTCAAAAAACCATTTTGAATCTAAAAAACCAATTTTGTCTGAAATTTTTTAGAGTGTAGAAGAAATGCGAAGGAACGGCATATAATGACAAATGTGAAAGAAGAAATAAAATATGGGAAACTAAAAAGAAAGAAGTTAAAAGGATGAAGAAATCACGAAGAAAGAAACAGAAGAAGCAGAAAGAGGAAGAAGAACAAAAAGAACAAAAACATAAGAAAGATACCTTACGAAGAAGAAAGATAGGCAGTTCAGGAAATAACCGTGGGAGATTAAGAAAAAGACAGATTAAGGAAAGCACATCATAGACAAGAGCTAATGAAGAAGCAAAAATAACATGATGAAAGACAAAGAAGGAAAACAAATGAAATGCCAAAAGAAGCCAGATTAAGAATTTAAAAAAATAAAGGAAAAGAAGAAAAAGAAGAACAGGAATAGAAAAGGAAGAAACAGGAAACAACAATTAAAATGAATGATTAGTAATTATTTAGTAGAAGCCATGAAATGGGAAATAAAGGTCGAAAATAATATAATCTTGAACAAAGGAAGAAAGGTAACACCAAATATGGAAGAAAAATAAGAGTAGAAAAAAAGTAAAAGAATTAATACAAAAATGCATGAGGAGTAGAGGACAGCAACACCTGTACCAAACAGATAAAATTCCAAGACAACAAATTGTAGTAAACTGCAGGTAATATTATTTATAATTCATTCTCATATAATAAAAAGTTTGGGGAAAAAATTATACCAAAAAATGGGAAAAAATTATTCGGGGAAAAAATGGAGAAAAAAAATTGAATTGGGAAAAATTGTTTTGGGAAAAATAATTTTGAAAAAAAAAGTTGTGTATATATGTGACAGGCCACGTGAAAAGGGACCTTAGGGGTGAAATTATGAAAAATGAGTTATGGGTGGTAAACAAAAGTTTAATAACTCTAGTTCATAAAAATATAAAAGATTTTTAAATATCTCACATTTTTGGTATAATATGGGGTGTTTTAAGCATGCAAGTCCGTTTCACAGAAAAACGGTTTTAGCTGTCAAAACAGAAAAATCAGCCTTGAAGACTATATAATTCAAGTGGGCATTGCAGATCTGCACAATTCTTTCCACACACACTAATATATATATAAATTGGCATTGGTAATTTTTTTCCAAGGTTTCAATCTTGGTTGCCATGGAAACAGAGTTGATGCAAATTGGCCAAATTTGCTATTTTCAGGTGCAGATTTGGGTGTTTTTCCACCTTTTTCAATGCGGTCTTACAGAGGTTTCACTAAATACACAATATGAGTAGCATATCACTTTAAAAACCCTCTTTGGTCTTTTTCAATTTTAACAAGGTATTCATTTTTGTACTTAAAAGCTAAAGCACACGGAAAACCATTTTATTACATGAAGTTTACAAATTTGCATTGACCTATATCCTGAAGAGTGAAGACCCGGATCCCGTTGAAAGAGCAACTCCTATAGGCCATATTCATATTCGTGATAGCAGCTTACATTAATTATGAATTTAATTTTTAGTTCACATCCATATTATATTAGCTATTTCAAGTAATATTGATGGATGCCAAACAGAGGGTGCATGCTACTTTTGTTAATAAAACAAAATAAAATAAGGCTTCCCTCATCTTGCATACAGTGGGAACTAGGCTAATTGACCAGTTCCGAATTATTGACTACTGGGAGAGGGGAGTTTTGCTCAGTACTTAGTTACTTATTTGTACTATACACGTTTGACGGGCTGTACAAAATTCTAACAAAAGAAAAATATTAGTTCATCCGAGCCTTAACACGCAGAAGTCCATCATTCATGACTGAGTCTGACCTAGGCGCATATTATATTCAATGGTACATGTATTGATTTGACTGATTTATGAAGTTTCAAACATTATATATAATTGTTTATTGAATTTTAAGTCTAGAAGGGGGGGGTAGTACTTGATTTGGCAGGGAACCTAAGGAATACTGAAAAAAAAAAAAAACACACATGAAATCTAAGGTTGAGGTGGACATTTTATTGCAACTTTCGACAGAACTCCCCGGCCGATCAGAAATTCTGAATGGTCCCTAATCTGGGATGGACAATGCAATGAATTGTTAAGGTGTGTCTGGCACACCTCAAGTCTGAGGACAGATTCGGGACCCTGTGATGATCATGATAGATATCAAACAGCCTACAAAAGTTGCCCTGAACAGCATGTCATGATATTGCTATCATACATTGTTGAAGCAATTTCTTTGATGCCTTGACAACAGCAATCCAAAGTTAGTTTCGGCTCATACGGATGCACCCATCAATCCACACCAATTCAATCTTGTACAAATCAACACTACAAACACAGAAAACTTGTGAAAAACATCGGAAAATTGGCAAAAAGTTTAAATTGACTGTTCACAAAAAAAAGGCAGAACATGGCGTATCATCCAAAGATAAGTTGATACGGTGATGCCAATAAATGTTTGTCGCACATAAGTGTAGGTTAATTTCTTTAAATGTTAAAAAAAAAAAAATCCAAACTGTATAAAACTGACCCTTCAATGATAATCTGCAGGCACATAATTATAGACATGATATTATTGGATTGGTAGATTAACCTCTGAAGCGTATAAAGCGTATCGATAGGCCTATCGATTAAAGTTGTTGAGTCTCATATCAAGCGCCACTTCTTTAGAAGCCAACTATTAGATAATGATGTTGGGGGTGGGCTCGGATATTTCCTTGATGGGAAATTATTTGTTTTGTGGTAATGGCGACTGTGATTATAATTCATTTCAGCATACGACATTCTCAAATATTAGTTTCTGAATCAAAATGCACCATGTAGAGAAATACCCAAACTAGGAATTACTTATTTCAAGACTGCCAAGAGAGAAATTATTCATTTCACTAAGACTTGGCAAGAAATTACTAAATTATTTTAGATATTGCTCCACCACATTGTTACTCAAACTTTACACAGTCTTTATATTTTCACAATTTCACTAGGCCTAAATTCTGTACAATTTTGGAACACAAAAACAACTAGGCGGCTAGGCCTATGTAGCAAAACCTCTCAGGTGCATCCATGAATCAGCTAACCACAGTCTTCATATTAAAATCAAATTCATATCAATCAATAACCGACTCAATGCTAAACTGACCAGTGACAAAAAATTATATAGGCCTACTGCCAATCGTTTTTGTAACAAATGGGCTCAGCCAAGGTGACTCTGGAAGTCAATCAAGCATATCTATGATGAAACTAAAAATTGGGGCCCATGAGCCGTGGCTTTCTTGATATAAGTAGCTATCTTGATATTCATTTATTTCATATTCTTTAAATGATGCATTGATAAAATGCCTATATGGGGTACACCATAGCACTGCAGTGTCTATTGAAACACATAGACACAAAGTTCCTTACCTTTTAAATGAGTTACAGTAGGCCTACATTGCTAATCTACTGCGAGTTATATTAGACTGATAATAAAGTTAATTGTGCATGTGTCCTTTTCCTGTTCTTTGTTTTAAAACTTCTTCAAATAAAACTTGGAAGTTCAGAGCTGTTTACCAATACTTGTGAATGTCAGCATCTGATTATAGATGGAGCCACCAGTACTGCACAGGTGCAGTTTTTTTCAGCTGCCACACGAAGGTTACGTTTAAACTGACTTCTACTTCATTTACCTTTATATATGATGACTAAACATGAATGGTAATACAGTTTAGGGTATAAAAGTGCCAACTGGCTGTACAAGATACAAATATTTATGATCAGAAGCAACTGCAAGTCATCGAAAGTTTGGCCATAGTGTACATGTGTCACCAAAATCTTTGATATTGGGTGAAGACAACACTCCTGAAAATCTGCACTCTTGGTCGCTGTTATTCTTTGGCGACTTCAGGTAAGGTGACAAGGCATTTATTTTGTCAGCACTTGCATTCTGTAGAGCAGGGATGAAATTTGTTTATGTTCACTTAGAAGTTAGATAATTATGATTTAATTTGCATGCGTGAGACGACAGTGCAAGCAAGTGTAGGGCTATTGCGCGTTTATTGTTTATTTAGCAGAGCGCTTCATAAAGCTCTGCTCAGCTGGTGACGTCAACTTTCCCGGGCACTTGCTGCCATATGACGTCACCACCCGTAAGGTCCCTTTTCACGTGGCGTGCCACATATATATTCAATTGATAAACCAATTTTGGCGGGGAAAAAATGTTTGGGAAAGAAAGTTTTAGGAAAAAACACAATTAGAAAAAATCTGGAAATGTATTTTGGGAGAAAAAAAAATTGGGAAAAAAAGGTTAGGTGGAAAGAAATTCTGAGCATTTATAATTGATATCCTTAACCAGATCAGTGAAATAGAAATCTGACCCGGCTGGCGAAAAGTCCACATTGAAAGCTTCTAAAACCATGAGTTAAACCACCCCTGAGCTGGTTTCTGCTTAAACCACGGCAAACCTGGACTATTTTTAGAACCAGACATGAAAATTTCAAGAAAAGTAAAACCAAAGTTTTAATTTTTTTTAACTGAGTTTAAATGTGGTTTACCTGAAGACCTGGTTTAAACTAGAGATGAAAATTTGGGCCTAAGTGTCCAATAGTTGCAAATTAATGACGAGATACGTTACACCATGCACAAATTGAGTGATTGATGCCAGGATGTCAATTTTTTTATGATAAGAGCTTTAAAGTGTGCTGTAAAGTTCTGAGAAAAACAATTCATCAACAAGGACAATAGCAGATTCTAACAAGAACCCATGGGTCCCTAAGTTGAAAGGTGCTCAAACATACAAGATGGTTGTTAAAGTCCCGAAGAACAGCAGAGACCTCTTACTGGAATATCAATTTTTTATGGGAAGTTCCGGCAAAACTCCCACCCCCCCCTCCCCCCCAGTCATGAACGGTCCCTTGTTATGGCATCAGAAGCAATTTTCAACATTTTTGGAGACATTGTTGTGTTCGGAGGTTACAAGTCCACTATAGTTTGAGAGAAAAATTTCAAAGCAAACCCATCATTAAGGACACTAAGTAGTAGTTGTATTCTAAATAGTTAATGATTTATGATTAGATACTATTCAAGATTCACAAAATAACTTATGACGCTGGAAAACCAAGTTTTGACATTTTATCTAGATACTATTTTGTTCAGAGCGTTAAAGCCAGGCAAGCCACATCTTCAACTTTCTCCTTACAATGTAAGTCACATATATTAATTGGCGTCATATTTAGAGCAAAATCTGCTGATTTCCACACATTTGTTTATGTTATCCGACTTCCTAATACATCGTCAATGAGATGCCAGATCGCAACATGAAGAGGACAATGTTGCAAAAATAGGTCTGTGCTTCAAATGCAGTTTTTCGCACAGAAATAAATGTCGTTGATAGAAAAAAGTGAGGACAACATGTAGGAAATTATTTTTCCAAAATATTGACCAGAACCAGTTAGAACCACATGATCACATCTACATTGCATAATTAAAGTTATGACAATGTCGAAATGTTTGTGAAAATTACACAGAAGCATGCGACGTTGTGGCAACATCTTCAAATGTTGTGTAATTCAATGATGTGTTCAAATTGTGGCAAGATAATTCCTACCATACATTTTTATATGACCAACAGACCAACCCTTCACCAATAAGCAACATTGTCTTTATATTGTGTGCCCTTGGGAAGTTGCCATTCCAAATATTATCTTTTGTCTACCTGGGTGTCAAATATAAATAATTGCCCATTGAGGAGGAGGAGAAGAGGAGGAGGGAAGAGGAGGAGGGAAGAGGAGGAGGGAAGAGGAGGAGGGAAGAGGAGGAGGGAAGAGGAGGAGGGAAGAGGAAGAGGGAAGAGGAGGAGGGAAGATGAGGAGGAGATCGGTGGAAGAGGAGATGGGTTGAGGAGATGGGAGGAAATTAGAGAAGGAGGATCAGGAGAAGATGGGTGGTAGAGGAAATGGTTGCAGGAGGAGAAGAAGGAGATGGGAATGAGTATGATGTGAAGAGGGAGTACAGGGAGCTGGGGGAGAAGTAGGAAGAGTCTTATAAGAGATACATGTACGCCTGCATGTATGAATAAACAAGACACTCTTGAAAATGATAAATCATTTTGTAATTTTAGGTAAATTGACAAAGAATGGTTCATAAGAATAAAATAGAATATTACTTATTGAAAACATTGAAAATTTCCAAAATTATTTTAAAAGGAGAATTCCAAGAATATAACTTTGTTTTACTGTGATTATGATTTTTTTTCTAAAATGGCAATATTATTTGTGTAACAGTGTTCTTCTGCCTTTCAGATAATCATGTGATAAAGCAGATAAAACATGTGAGAAAGCAGTTGAAAACATTGCATGTTCATTTCCACCACATATATGTATAGGTTATTCGCCACGGGAGAGGGAATATGTGATTTATCACCCGAGGGCTTTAGCCCGAGGTGATAAACACATATACCTGATTCCATGGTGAATAACCGGCTTATACTATGAGACAAACAATTCAAACAGTCAAACATGAGAGGATAACTGGACAACAAAGAATATGGGAATTATTTCCCTGCAATACTGGCATGTGATTGGCTGACAGAGGTGTCGAATGGTCTAAATGGTTAAAAGCCACCATATGATTACCAGTACTGGGACAAAAACATATATAAATAAATTAATTATATGATTCTTTGTTGCAAATATACCCTTATTTATCAAGTAGTATGCTTTAGTTGCAATAGCCAAAAAAAAAAGTGATATATGACTCAGTTTGTGTCATTTTGCCATGATTGTTGAAATGTATCTCATCATAAATCAGCAACTATTGAACTCCCATAAATAATTTTTCCAATTTCAGAATCTACAAATATTGTCCTTGATGATTGATTTGGTTCGGGATTTTTCTTCAAAATTAAAGCAGGCTTAAAATGCTCTGAACACAAGAATGTCTAAAAAAATGTAGAGAAAATTGGCATTCTACGTCATAACTTTGTGCATGCATCTTGCAGCATGTTGAAACCTATCCCATGATAAATCAGCTACTACTGGACCCTCCAAATTAATTGTTACATTTTTAGAATGTGTCAACTGTTAAGTGGTGTCCCTGATGCTGGATTTGGTTGGAGATTTTTTTTCAAACTTGCAAGAAGTTCTGAAATAAAAGTCGAAAATTGGCATTCTGGTGTTATAACTTGGTTTGTGCATGTTGAAACATATCTCATCATATATCAGCAACTATTCAACTCTCAAAAATAATTTTTACATTTTTAGAATCTGTAATTATATTCATTGATGATAGTTAAGACTTAACATGTCTTTCTCAAACTTTATAGCAGACTTTTTTCCACTGAAAATAGAATTTCTCAAAAAATCTAAAAAACACCATTTTTGGGCGACTTAATGGTTGATCCTGAAGAAAACCAATACAGCTAGGAGCATGATATGTTCATCTGAAGTTGTCCTTTAATATAGGCATCTTTTGACATTAAAACCATTCCTCTAACTCTAATCATTTGAGAGTAGCATATCTTTACTTCATTGAAATGTTTATTTTAGTCAGTTTCGGTACAAATGTTTAAGTTTATAATTTTTTTTGTCAAAGTTATTATATTTGCAATGCTTTTGATAAGTGATTGTGCTGGGCATAATGGTGAGCTTCACGATGCTTTTTAAATTTTGTCAATATGTCCACTAGTCCATGACACGATTCTCAAAAAGGGCCTAAAAACACATTTTCGTTCCCCCCCCCCCCCCTGTTTAGCTCACTTTCTTGGTACCAAATTGTTGCAAATATTGTCTAGATTCCATTTCTGCTTGTTTCCAGGCTGGCGAATGCCCTGAAAAATGTCTATTTGAGTTTGAATGAATGAAGGTCAGGGTCGCAAAATGTCCGAAATCGCCATTGCTTTTCACTAGTTTTACTCATATCTCTGCCTATAATTGGGCAACAGAGTTAATTTAGTTTTGAAACATATGTTTTCAGATCCCAGGAGTCTGAATATGAATGTTATATGTTGCTCAATAGCATATTTATGCTGTAAATTACATCAAATTCTACTCGCGAATGATGAAACTTTGAGCGAAATTATAATATTTAGAGATTTAACTTGTGTTTGCCATCCCATCTGTTAGAATTAGTTGTAGTAGTACATGTGTGTTATACTCAGGTTCCGCTTTAAATTTAATTTTTTGTCCAGTTAAATTCATGGTCTTCAGCATATTTTGTAACACAGAAAAAGATAAAAATTGCAATATATTTCAGGGACTCATCACCAAACTTCATCATGTGGTTCTGAAAAGTGTAAGAAAACACAATTTATTGCCCTCTCCCTGTGTTTAGGTCAATTGTTTGATACCAAAATGTTGAAAATATGGTCTAGCTTCCATTTCTTCTTGTTTCCAGGCAATAAAATGCCCTGAAACATGTTCTGTTGAGTTAAAATGAATGGAAGTCAGCTTCAGACAATGGGTGAAATCACCATTGTTTTTTATAAGTATTGCCCATATCTCTAATTGGGCCAAAGAAATTATTTTAATATTGAGTCATATTATGCATTTTGACGCAAGGAGTCTGAATAGTTGGTGGGTTAGGTCAACAAAATAGGTGGTTGACTTCACTTTCTGATGCAAAGGTCCCCTTTGGCACAGATGTACCTTGGGTCATAGGAAAGATTTATCCAAAGACATAAGTGAGATCACCCCCTGGATTGGAAATACAGCCATTTTTCAAAATGGCCGCCGCAAGTGCAAAAAGTCCAATATCTCTGCTTCTATTTCAGCTAGAGAGACAAAATTAGGGTCAAAATATGTTTTTGGGGTCAGAGAATCCATTGAAATAGTTCCTGAGCACGAAACACAATATTTACACATTTTATTGCAGCACCTGCTTTAGAAATGGCCACCAAACAAGGGTGACGGCAACAGGGCCACTGTTAGTGAACATTTTGTGTTACTTTGATACCATTAGGTTGCATAATCTGCAAACATTGTTGGAAAATCAATCTCTACTCAAAATCAACACACTCTAACACAATTGAAAAGAAGATATGCCCAACATCAAGCACTATTGAAAAATATTTATGTGGTCTTCAAAGCCTCGATCGATCGCATTTTAGCATGCATATACATTTCATGATAATTTTTCCAAATCATAATCTACATTGAGGATATTTACTTTCTTGATATCAGCAGAAAGAAACAGCTTTTATATACAGACAGCATCAAGCTGTGTTCTATTTACCTGTAATTTCAGTTTTCTCTGATCTTACATTGTGTCCATTTACTAATTTTTTCATCATCCCCCAGCTTTCATTTTGATAGTCCAGTAATTCAAGCATCGTATGTATGCATAGTGAGTGAAAAATAATATATGTCAAATTAATTTCGCTGTACATTTAAGATAATAGTGTTATTTAAGGCTGTTGTCCAGTCACTTCTGCAGGGTCAATCACGAGACACACTTCACAGCATCTTCTCATATGCTAAGCTAGCAAAGTCACCAAGAGAGCACCCCACCAAGTCCAGACTCAGGAGTTTCCACTGCAGGTGTGAAAATATGTTTTGGGCAAAAAATATTGGTAAGGTGTTTGTGGATGATTCAAGAAATTTATTGTTTGGTAAAGAACATTCATGGTATGCCATGCCATAGTTAGACATTTCAGCACTCAGTGAACGGAGGTACAATATGTAGCATGTATGACTTGGCTGAGGGATATGAATATTAGCAAATTATCCTGCCCAGTGCCCAGGATATCCAGTAACCACTGTCATGTCTTTGTTTTCTACTCTTTCTAGCCAGTCAGAGCCATTTTGATAACCAATGTTACTAGGCATAAAGCTTGTAGGGATGGTACATAGCCTTTTAGAGATGTCACAAACTTTTAACTTGCCATTATTCCCACTTCAACTGTATCAAGGATGTTTTACTTCTAGTGGTTTGGTTACTTGTACAGAAGAGCTGGTTGATTCAATGCCTATTGCATGTGTACACATAGCTGTAGAGAATAAGGGGTTGTGATGAATATTGTTGTATTGTAACCAACTATGATAAAGACTCCATGAGCTGCTTGAGGTGGTACCATAACTCCAAATTTTTCTGAGGGGCTGATCATAAAATCAGCCACATCTATGCTTATTGTCTTCAATCTGTCATATATAGGCCTACATAACACACACAGCCCTTGTCTATAGATGGTTTTTTATGACTAATGCACTTCTAGATTGAAGATACAGCTTCATTGCCACATAAAACAGGTTTTTTCTTTCCTTTTTGGTATGGAATACTGCTATGATGGTTGAATCTGCATTAAGGTTTTGTTGAAATTTGAATAATCTGTTGACCAGAGGAGACTGATCAATACCTACAGTACAACCCAAAATAAAGTATGATTACCCCAGCAGGAAGGAAGAATCAGCCACTACTTTACCCTTTCACACCTTTTGACTACCCCTGAATCACTTCCTACCTTTACCTACTTGAAACTACCTTTTAAAATTACATTAAAATCACATATAAACAACAACAATTTGAACTCAATCACCCCCATTATGTTTGATTTACTTGATATTTTGCATCTCTGCCAATTGCAGTTACATTGGTAGCCGTCTAAATAGAGTTCTTAATGTGGGCTAAGGTTGTTGTAAGGAGTCAAAGGGAATTGTAGGTCTAAGGAGATTTGGGGTGGAGAGGAGAAAAGAGGGCAAAATAGGTAAACAGAGGACTTCTGACAGAAAATTATCTTACTTTATTTTGGGTTGTACTGTAACCCTTTTACAATTGGAGCGATTATAGTTACATGAGGACTATCACAATTCTAGCCAAGTCCTGGTCCTGACAGGATGATTGAGTTTGTGGGGTTGATCAGGCTGGTGTCAGAAAAAAGTCTGACCTCTGTGCAGTTATCCTCATCCCCCACCAGCATATCAGTAGCTGGACTGACTCTACCCTATTTCATTGAGTCATCACCTCTCATGACAGTACACTTGTTTTCTCTGGAACTAATGGGTTCTTTTCCTGGTTATGAAATGGAGTGGGCTGGCAAAATTAGTTGAGACCCTGATAAGACTACATGTCAACTTAGGCAGTGTCAAGAGCTACATGTATCTTTAACTAGCTTGTCAATGATGATACTGTACACTGAAAGAGTCCTGGTCATGGTAGTGAAGACAGTGCTGGGTTGAGAGTCATATGAGGCTGAGGACGTTGGAGTCAGTATATGGTATTCTTCAAGACTATTCAAGCAGCATCTGGAGGAACGAATCAGCCTCACATTAAGATGAAAGGGAACTGATGAATGACTGCTTCATCAGAAGATACTGATGGTGTAAGATTTTGGCTCCCTTTGAATAATTGCATCATCTAAACATATGTCCTCCAATACGCATTTTAATTAATTCTTTACATCAAAAAAGGACATTTTTCTAACTTTTTGCTTACTAGCTTTAGTATTGGTCTTCAAAGATGGTTATGACTGGCAGAAAATTAGTAAATTGACAGAATGTTTACAAGGTCAGGATACGATGAGATAACTAAAATTAAATGGAGCCACAGCTTGATGCTGTTTATGTCAAGGCTGTTGATGCTGAATGCTGATATCAGGAATGTAAATGTCCTAAATTTAGATTGTGATTTGAAAAAATTATCATGAAAAGCATATTCCAAAATGTGATGGATCGAAGTGAACAAACTTAAGAGGCTTTGAAGACCACATAAATATTGTTCAATGGAGCTGATATTGAGTATGTCTTATTTTTAATTGTGTTAGAGGATGTTGATTTTGAGTAGAGATTGATTTTCCAACATTTTTGGCAGATGATATAACCTAATGGTATCAAAGTAACACAAAATGTTCACTAACAGTGGCCCTGGTGCTGTCAACCTTGCTTGGCGGCCATTTTCAAAGCAGGGCTACAATAAAATCTGTAAGTATTGGTTTATCATGCTTAGAAACTATTTCAATGGATTCTCTGACCCCAAAAACATATATTTTGACCCTAATTTTTTCTCTCTAGCTGAAATAGTAGCAGAGATATTGGATTTTTTGCCCTTGCGGTGGCCATTTTGGAAAATGGCTGTATTTCCAATCCAGGGGGTGATCTCACTTGTGTCTTTGGATAAATCTTTTCCTATAACCCCAAGGTACATCTGTGCCAAAGGAGACCTTTGCATCAGAAAGTGAAGTCTGCTTTGACCTAACCCACCAACTAGAATATGGGTGTTAAAACTTGCTAAACAGCACATTCATATTCTAAATTATATCCAATTCCAGTCGCGAATCGCAGCCAATTTGAGTGAAATTATCAATTTTAAAGATATATATTTTGTGATTGTCATCTGATTTGTTAGAATTAGTTCTTGTAATGAAGTTGTATTGTTTTGATTTGTCTGTAAATGTATTACACTGTGAATCAACTCCCTGTTTAGCTTAAACATACAATATATTCTTCTGGCACAGAAAAATAGCCTATATATATTTCAGAATTCAGCCCGTCTCATGATTCTCAAAAGGGGCATGGAGACACTTGCTAATTTCTCCCTCTTTCTGTTTAGCTCAGCTTCCTGATACCAAAACAAAATGTTGCAAATATTAGTTAGATTCCATTTCTGCCCATTTCAGTCTGCCAAATGCCTTGAAACATGTTCTATATGAGATTGAAAGAATGGAAGTCAGGCGTTGGACAACGCTCAAAATCACCATGGCAGCATGGCTTTTAACTTACTTAGTAACTTGTTTCACTGATATCTTTCACAAATATATATATATATGTGCCTATTTGCTTATAGCACCATAACACCATAAACAACCTTTTTATTCCTCTCAGGAATTACACTAACCTTGTGTGAATTATCAAAGATATATGTGACTGCTCTGTCATTTGTCGAAATTGGTTTCAGATCTGTCTTGAAGTTGAAATAATGGTTTTAGCATTTTTTTTTGCATAAAAAAATAGTAGTCATGAACCTTTGGTATCACAGAGATATTCTTAAGAATTTTAGAGCCCATCCCAAAAGTAAGTTACTATTTTTCACAGGATATTAATATATTTAGCTATGACAGAAAGTGGCAGTACCATTTGTCGCAGGAGATGAATGACAGAGGCTGTAACGGTATCATTTGTTAGTAAATTGTCTCAGCAATTCGATGAAAAGGTTGCCTGTACAGTAGATATTTCAGAGAATTCTTCATATCCACATGCCACATTTTTCATTATACTAAGATTACAATGCCTTATGATTTGGAAAAATTTAGGTCATTGACTAGCTGATGGTATGCTCAAAGCTCTTGGAAAAGACTGGTCAATGATTTTGACATTTGACAAAGCTTGACGTAAGAAGTCACCAGGCCTTCTGAAAGCTGTGGGCTTTCAATGTCTCTCATATTGGCAAGACGTATCAGTTTACATTATCCAACACTTAATCCTTTCTTCTGTTACTGGAACAGATCAAAGGAGCAAAGCAAGGTGTCATCCTGCCAAGCAACTTAAAGCCAAATGGATAATATTCTGTAGGAGCAACAGTGATTTTAGTGAGAAACAGTTCTACATACAAGTCCATTTGGTAATAGTTAGACTAAGTAGAACGGTTCAAGCTGTTTCTATGGACATGGAAGACACGTTTCTGTGGAGCTTCTGTTTCGTGGCTGTTCAAGCAAAGCAGCAAATCTGTGATGTACTGATGCACACAGATCTAGGGCCAAATACCTACCAAAACTGAACAGCTCCTGGTGATTAATATGCAATATAATGACTGGATTGATTGACTTGCAGTCATGACATCAATGCCGTGTTGAAGCTGAGATTCTACCATACACCAGTCTGTAATTTGGATAACTTCATAGAAGGAATGATCCTTGAGATGTACACCAGGATGTATCCTTGCCCCAGGGATGTATCCTTGTCCCTCTCAAGGAAAATCTAGTTTGCCATTTCACAAAATTTAAAGTATTTCCTTTTTTCGAAGATTGATATATGTAACATAATTTTCAATATTAATTTAGCATATTCCTTGCTCATAGACTAATTATTGAGATAAATACAGCCCTTATTGGCAGGAATTCTCATCCCATTCGCTTCCTGAGACACTATAGAAAAGATGAAGACAAGTTCTTCAACTAACCCCCGGTTTATCCTAGTATAAAGACTCTCCCAGACCACTGGCATATGATCCTTGAGCCAGACACATTGATTCTTGACACTTTAGAAAGTGTTATCTTGCTTGACTTATAGATGGGTAAATTAACAAGGCCTGAAGTCTAAAATGTTCACAGACTCTGAGAGAAAAATGCCAATTGAAAAATAAATGTGCAAGAATGTGGGCAAATTAATTTTTTTTTATTAAAAAAGGCTCGAGTTGTCGAGTTAGGCAGTTGTCAGTGTTCAAAATTAACTAAGTAGGATTATACAGCTGCTCAACAATATTTGAGTTCACAAGATTGAGCATTCTCACAATGTCAGAGGCCCTCGTTCTCCTTGCAGAGGGAAGCTGTGACTGGTGAGAATGAAGATTCAGCCAATATCTAACAAGACAATCTGAAGTCAAATCACACTATAGGCCAATGGCAACGAAATGTATTTCAATTATATAATTGTTCAAAAATCACAAACTTTTGTTACAAATTAATAGAAAAGAGTAATATGCTTTAAAGGAAATGAATTATGATTGGCTGTCAAAGGCTACTGAATATTGGATGATGAAAGCTTTGTGTTGGATGTTAGCACTGATTCTGACTTCACTAAAATCAACAATATATTTTTGGGTGAACTCTGTAGGTGTGGCAAATTCTGTGTCAGAAAAAAAATTTGTTATAGGTTATGAACTGGAAATCTGTAAAAATGCAAAGTAGGTGCCCTATAAAATATCAAGATATTCCTGCTGAGTTGTACAAACAGTACAGTTTTTGACTGAAAAATCTCAAAGGTCCACTATAAATGAATAATTTGCTGCTACTTTTGTAATCCTTGATAAGTATTGGATATAATTAAGAGGTTGAATATCCTATTGAACGATTATAGCATTCATATTCAGTCTCATTGAGTGAAAAACATATGTTGCAATACCAACAATAATTTCTCCAGCCCAAACACAGCCAGAGATATGGGCAAAAGCAACATTTGGTGATTTCACCCATTGTCTGAAGCCTGACTTCCATTCATTTTAACTCAACAGAACATGTTTCAGGGCATTTTATTGCCTGGAAACAAGAAGAAATGGAAGCTAGACCATATTTGCAACATTTTGGTATCAAACAAATGACCTAAACACAGGGAGAGGGCAATAAATTATGTTTTCATACACCTTTTCAGAACCACATGATGAAGTTTGGTGAGTCCCTGAAATATATTGCAATTTTTATCTTTTTCTGTGTTACAAAAATGTGCTGAAGACCATAAATTTAACTGGACAAAAAATTAAATTTAAAGCAGAACCTGAGTATAACCCACATGTAGACTACTACTACAAGTAATTCTAACAGATGGGATGGCAAACACAAGTTAAATCTCTAAATATTATAATTTCGCTCAAAGTTTCATCATTCGCGAGTAGAATTTGATGTAATTTACAGCATAAATATGCTATTGAGCAACATATAACATTCATATTCAACTCCTGGGGTCTTAAAACATATGTTTCAACACTAAAATTAACTCTGTTGCCCAATCATAGGCAGAGATATGAGTAAAACTAGTGAAAAGCAATGGCGATTTCGGACATTATCCGACCCCTGACCTTCATTCATTCAAACTCAAATAGAACATGTTTCAGGGCATTTGCCAGCCTGGAAACAAGCAGAAATGGAATCTAGACAATATTTGCAACAATTTGGTACCAAGAAAGTGAGCTAAACAGGGGGGGCGAACGGAATCCTGATTTTGGAGAGTCATGTGACAGACTACACTGGTTGCTGAGAAAATGGGCTAAAAGTTCCAGATCATCTCCATAGTCTGTGCATTGACAGTAAACTCTTCATGACGTTATGGTCACATCATTAGAGGCGCCACCTTGTGGATATCCATTTTAGGCTCCCCATTGGGCTCAGATTGAAGAAATAATGTTCATAGCAATCCTCGGTGGGAACACCATTTTATAGAAACGAAACTTTTATTCCATGCCATATGTGGTCACAGAGGGTGGGGCCAGAATTGCCATAGTTGATAAAATGTCAGAAAAACAAAATACATGGACTTGAAATAGTTTAATTAGCTTCTCAAGTAATACAGACATTAAAATAATTATACATTCATATAATTCCTGAGAGTATCACTATCATTGATTATAACAAACTTTGGTTGCTATGACAACCTGTCTAAGCTGCAATTGTTCAAATTCTAAAATGATCAATGTTTTTTCATTAAAAAGTGTTCATTTGTGCGATTAATATTGCAATCCAGATAGTTTGCTTGCAAAAAAAACCTTTGGTTTCAAAATTATTCGATATTTTGCCTCTCTTTATTTCAAATTAAACACATATTGATGTGCATCAGTAAACAATTTAGTTTCCATAGCAACCAAAACAACATTTCTTTTAAATAGTTAATTAATTTGTGATATGTGGTGGAACTCACTCCAAGTATTCAAATGAAAATATTGATTTACATGTTTTGTCTCTGTTACACTCTACATATTTAATTTTTAGACATACATATATTGCCAGCGTGCCACCCCTGAGTTGCATAGATTTCCAAATAAGGACACAGATGTCATTTGAAACATATTATTTTGTATGTAGAATCACTCCTACTTGGAGGCCATTGAATATATTTATAAAATATCAAATTATCTTAATACCATTTTAATATGTGAATATCCTTTGAATTTCTATTTGTTCTAAACAATTTAATTGAATGGTTGACATGGAAACTACAATAAACAGCAAACAATCAGTGAAAAGTGAACTATTTTTACTACTACATGTAATGCCCTTCCCCAAAATTGTGTTCTAGACAGTTTTAATCTAATTATACCGATGGGAAATTTGGTTTAGTTTACAAGAGTCGCATGACCACACATTTGCATTATAAATTATCTGTCTATCATGTGAATCTTGTCCATATAAGGAATATTACCTGTCATACATGTCAATGCTGTATATTTGCTGACTGCTGGTGGCTCATGAAACATTTCATTCAATGCACAGCATATTCTTGTTACCAAAGGCCAAAATAAATCATCTGTCATCAAGTAATATACCAAGACCAGCAACACCAAGTGGTTAATACTTGATTGCTATTCTATCCTTAAAGACCTTAACATCACATGTGAGTCCTAAGTCTCACACCTCCTTACACCTGACTCTGGTTTGTTTTGGTATAATTCCCCTGCCCTTTGCCAAGTCAGGTTCTGGGATCTCAACACTTTGTAATTCACGAGACAATTTGTTACATTTTTTTCTCTTGTAATTTTATATGTAATATATATATCCGCCAGGGGGCCAGGACAAGACGGACGCTTCATGAACAGCTCCTGATTTAAAGCTAAGTTATTTCTTATTTTTGTGGTTTAACTGCATAGTAGGCATACTTTTGTAACTACTGTGTATTTGTGTATTCAAATATAGGGAGCAGGTAGTAACTTAGTTTTTGTGGTTTAAATAGTGTTTTTTAGGCCAAAAATCGGCAATTTATTGCTTACCGCAACCGCAACTTGTATGCAAATGTAAACAAACTCAATTATCGCCCATTTGATTAGCGTGTATAGATCGTTTTTTGCCTGCATTTCCTGTCTATTTTGTACTCATTGTCCTCTTACTTATTGCTGTTCATATAGAGATAATAGTAGATCAGTCTAGTAACTAATCAACACTATAAATTACTTCGTGTAGGCTATGTTTGTGTAATACATTGATAAGGGGAGTTCCATATTTTATACCCAAACATTGGTTTGACCTAGTTTCTCAATTGCCCTACTTGGGCATTTGACCTATTTTTCTCACTTGACCTACTTTCCACTTGATTGATTTGATAGCCTTCTTTTTGCCTGTCCATTGCATTCATTCCAGTGGTACATTTTTACCTTCAGCGAACAAAGTTCGAAGAAGGTATTGTAATCACTTGGGTAGGCGGGCGGGCGGCGGGCGCGTCGGGCGGCGGGCGGATAGAAGTTTCCAAGACAAGACCATGGAAACCCAGGAACTGTTTTGAGTGTTGGGGTGCTGGTCATCTTGCACCTCATTGTCCTACAAGACGTCGGCGTCCATTCTCTGTTTTGAATGTGGGGGTGCGGGTCATCCTGCACCTCAATGTCCATCCAGGCGCCTGTCCTCCATTCTATGTCACCAATGTGGAGGTCGTGGTCACATTGCCAAAAACTGTTATTTTCATCATGATCCTGCGTCTCGCTTCACCTCCAGGCATGGACTTTCCTTCCGAAGCTATCAGTGCAGGAGCTATGGCCACATTGCAAGAAATTGTGTCAACTCCACTTCATCAACTTTCCGAGTCTCTAATTATGGCTTGTATCATCATGCCGCCAGTAATTTTAACAGCTCACTGAGAGGACTGCCGAATCAAGACTTCAAGACTGGCAGTGATTCTCAAGACTGGCGTGCCACAATGAGAGGCAGGATTTAAGGGAGCATCTTCCTTATTCTTAGGGTCAGGTTATCTTGGCCTTAAATTTTTTATTTTTTTATTTTACATAGCCTTTCTTTAAAATTGACTTGGGTTTGATTTTATCTGACCCATGTTATGATGAAGGAAGGAATTTTGTGTATTATTAAATGTAAACAACAATTTTGTGAATGACTGTTGGTTGGATGACCATGCATCCGTTTTGAAGTGCCTGGCTTTATCTACATATCATGGAAATTGTCTTTGGAAATTATCTACATTGCATATCTTTGGGGGCGGAAGTTGGTTCCGTCCCTAATGGAGGATTTTTTAAAAGGAGGAGGAGAGGGAAGATAGGGGGAACGACCAGTGCAGTGCGCCTTTCCTCTTCTTTTGGATTCCTTCCCTTTCATCATTATGTGGATCCATGTCAACATTTGGAGATGTCATTACCTGCAGCTATAGAAGAGCAGAAGGAAGTTTCCTCAAGTCTACCATCTGGAGGAGTGAAGTGGAGGCCAAAAGAATGAAGTCGGGAGGAGTGTAGTATCGTGACTGTCCACTAGGTGTCGTCCTAGTGGACAGCTTCCCGCCAACAGGACTGAAGTGCCAGAGTTGATATAGACAGTGAACTGAACAGACCTATGTACCTATGGTGATTACTTGATTCCACACCTGTAACACAGATTGTGGATGGTAGCTTGATCTTGGATGATGGGGACTCCACACTATCGTCAGATGTCGAGACTGAGTCAGATGCTGAAGTGAGCAGCATGTCAGTGGAGGACCCCAATGTCATCCCGGAGACCCAGCTAAGTGAAAGCAGTTCCGTCACTGCTCAGGATGACGGGGATTCCTCCACAACAACGATCGATGAAACTCTTGCAGATGCTGCTGCGGACAGCATGTCAGTGGAGGGCCCCGATGTCATCCCAGAGACTCAGACTTTTGATGACAGTTGGGTAACTGTCTCGGATGATGGGACGCCTCCACATCTACAGACGATGACGTAGAGCTGAGCAGTATTATGGCATCTCGCTCGCCGTCTCCCGTACCTGCACATTTAGAGGCTGCTCAGCCAATAGAGACACTTGTAACCGGCAGAGATCCCACCTTTGGCCAGAAAGAAACGCTTCTCTTTCGTGGTCCGAAGACTCCTCTGTCGGCGTTCTACCATCACCAGTTGCGATGGAAGAATCAGAACTATATTTCAGCTGAAGCTGCTTACCAGCATGAGATGCTTCTGCATCACAGACTGTCGCGCTTGGCACATCATGAACTCTTTCGCTGTCACTCCTTCCATGATGTGAAACGCATTGCTTCAAAGTGGGTGCCTAAGTGCAACAAAACCTGGGAGACCATCAGGTTCATGATCATGGAAGACATTTGCACTGCGAAGCTGCAACAGTGTAAGGCTTTTAAGACTGCTCTCCTAGCCAGCTGAGATGCTGTGTTACTACACAACACCGAGACAGATGCTGTATTGGGATGCGGATTTGACCTTCGTGGTAGGAATATGATGGGCCGTTGGAATATTCGTGGTCTTGGAGATAAACTAAACAATAGGGAATTTCTTGATTACATTGGAAATAATGGTATCATACTCTTTCTAGAAACTATGAAGTTAGATAGTTATAAACCAACACTGAAAAATCATATATATATATATATATAGGCTTTTATTGACACAGAATATCAACAAGATACATTTGTCATATATACTTTCACTTTCACAGGAAATTTCAGCATCGGCGTGCCCGTAAACCAGCAGGAGGTATAGGATTATTAATTTGTACTAAACTGTTCGAATCCGGAGTTGTCAGTATTGCTAGAAAGTCTGTCTTTGCAGTTTGGTTGAAAATTAAGCAGATTAATTGCTCCGATATTTATCTTGCCGCTATCTATATTCCTCCTTTGGACTCTTTATCAATAATTTCTAGTTTTCAGGATAACAACGCATTTCACTTGTTGCAAGATGATATTACACATTTTAGCCAAATTGGTGATATAGCACTTTGTGGCGATTTCAATGCTCTTACTGGTAGAATTTCAGACTTCTCAACGACACTGGGGAATCAAATCAAATCAAATCAAATCAGTTTATTTAATATAGCGCAAACTTTGAAACAAATCTTCAGATGCGCTTTACAAATTGTAGAAGGAATAAAATGTAAAATCGATAAATGTAGTATAATAAATGTAAAAAGAGTATGTATATAATATAAATTAAAAACCAGTATGTACAATTAATCACTTTAAATTAAAATCTATCATATAGATGAGTCTTTAATTTAGCTTTAAAAGAATCAATATCATCACAGCCTTTAATAACATCCGGGAGTTCATTCCACCACATAGGTGCCGCAACACTAAATTTATGCTCGATCAGCGAAAGTCTTTTTCCTTGTAAAGGGCACTGACAGTCTTGGCTGAGTTGTTGTGGATCGCAAGCCTGATCGTCTGGGTGCAGCAGGTCTCAACAAGTCGGCGATGTATCTTGGAGCTTGGCCTTGCAGACTTTTATAAACAAGGGTTAAAGCCTTGTGTTGGATACGAAGATGGACTGGTAACCAATATAATTTCTTCAGACTGTTGAGGGAACTGTCTGTCACCATCCTAGAGAACCAGCTTCACTGCAATGTTTTGAACATGTTACAGTTTGTTCATATCACACATTGGCAGAACTATAAAAAGGATGTTCGAATAGTCAAGGTGGGACATGACTAAGCCAAGCACAAGAGTCTCACATGCATTCTGGCTAATGTTGCTTCTTATCTGTTTAATTCGCTGGATGTTCCACATCGCGGTTCTGCACTTCGATGTTATGTGCTCCTTAAATGACAGATTTTCATCAAGGATGGCGCCAAGATATTTAATTTTTTCCGAACGCTGCACTGCAGACCCACACACTTCTAACTGCTGTGTTCGAATCTTCTTTGAGTGTTGTTTGGACGCAAAAATGATATTAAATTCAGTCTTTGAAGGATTCATTATTAGCCGATTTTACAGTCGTTAATGCACACTGTTCAATTTCTTTGATGAAACTCTGTTCAGCTTGTTAATCTTTCACATCAAAACTGAGTTTAATGGCATGGTCATCAGCATAGCCATGTAAATCTATGTGCTCTGGGATTGCTTGCTGTAAAGTGCTAGCATAAACGAGGTAAAGAACTGGTCCCATGCAAGAACCCTAAGGGACAGAAAAAGGAAGACATCGTTCACTTGAATACTTCTGGCCCACATTCACCTGAATGATAAACTTAGTCTAATTGCCAATTATTGTGAACCCACATCGCTTATTTTTCCTGACTATTAAAGGTACTGATGACAGTAAGGTAAATCGATATGGAAAAGAGCTGCTAGAGCTGTGCAAATCAAGCGGCTTGAGAATTATGAATGGTCATTTTGATAGGAATAGGAACACATGAAACTTCACTCGTTACACTGCGAATGGTATAAGTTTAATTGACTATCTAATATGTGATTCACAATTTTATCAGAACATATCTAGTTTCAAGATTGATCCTCTTAATAGTGATTCAGACCATAGGCCGCTATTGTTTTCTGTGAAAATGGTCAATGTTGATGAACTTGTTGCAACTGCCAAGTCAAGTTCTGATGAAGGTATGCATGCTTCAAATGTAAAGTTTTACAGATACAAATTTGACTTGCAAAAGGCAGCTAAGTTAATGCCAACATTGGAGGCAGGGTTTCTGTTCGGGTTCTCAAAAACTGGGTCCTGGGGACCCAGTCACGTCTGAAAAAGTGGATCCCATTCAAAATTTCTGTGTCATGTCGCACATTGATCAGTATTTGTCGCGGAAAATGTCACAGCGATCGTCAATTAAATTTTTGACATATAGGAGTAGTACTTACATGTAGTATGGAGGTTTCTTGGGGTTACTTTAGAATAACTCCTCTACCAGTTCACTTTATGAACATATTTCGTTTTGCAAAACTATTTAGAAAATATTATTGATAATATGAAAATGTTTGCAAAGCAGTCAGTCCATAATTTTTGACAAGGTATGTATTTTGGTTGTGTGCTCTTGTTTCTGAAGGGATGTCCAACCTACAATCTACATAGTTTCTATGGGCACCCATCAACATTTGAAGTTCAGTATATTTATGACTTGGCCTATGTACAGCGAATCTGTGGCTGGATTGCAAGGCTAGATGACTAGATTACTAAATAGATAACTAGATGGATAGGTAGACAGGTCCAATTTGTGCATTTTTGGATCTACAAGTAACTATAGATAGACAACTAAATAGATAACTAGATATATAGCAAGACAGATAACTAAATAGATAATAAGGTAGATAAATAGATAACTAAATAGATAACTAGATAGTTAAGTAGACAGGTCAAACTTGTAAATTGTATAGATCTACATGTAACACAATATCATAATGTAGGCATGCTATAATTGTTTCTAAAGTCACATATACATATGAGTGTCAACATAATGGTGCTAAATCAGAAATAGATCATGTTATTGTAAGTGATAATCTTAAAAATACTGTTATTGATTACTACTCTGTGGAAGATGTTAATAATATGTCCGATCATCTTGTTGTGATTAGCAAATTTGAGATACCATGTGGCTATCTTAATTTAAATAATTCCAAGTTAAAGGCTAGGCCTAATTGGTATAAGGCCTCTGTTCATGATATAGAGGGATACAAAACTGCTCTTAAAGCAGAGTTGAGTAATATTGTTCTCCCTGACAGTGTTCAAACATGTAAAGACTTAAAATGTGATGTACATTCTGAAGATATTGAGAATTTGTACGAGAGAATTATTAATGCTTGTTTGAGAGCTAGCAGAGTTCTTCCTTCTACCGGTGTATCTAGCACAGGCAAAACCAGATCCCCTCTACCAGGTTGGAATGACCACTGTGCACTTAAGAAGGATAATGCATTAATGTGGCACCAGGGGCGGACTGGCCTATGTGGCAGAGTGGCAGCTGCCACGGGCCCAACTACTCAGGGGGGCCCACTCAAGGTGCCAAAAAAATAAAAAATTGAGAAAAAAAAGCCCAAAAATATGTCTTTCTGACCAATTTTATCAAACTTTTAATATAAAGGTTATTTTTAAGTTTATGTGTTATTTGGGCCCCATTGCAAGGGGTTCTGTGTAGGAAAGGACCATTTTGTCCTGTCGTGAACGGAATAATGCCGGAAATAAGAATGTTGGGGCCCATAACTAATTTTTCCACGGGCCCGAAACGTCGCCAGTCCGCCCCTGTGTGGCACTGGAGGTGGAAAGCAGCTGGTTGTCCTAGGTTTGGCTTGTTAGCCGATAGGAGCAGAAAAAGTAGGTCAGAATACCATTATGCTGTTAGAAAGTGTCAACAACAATGTAATTTACTTAAATCTAAAAAAATGGCAGAAAGTATGATGAACAATGATGTCACTGGTTACTGGAGTGAAGTCAGAAAAATTAAATCTAAAACTAAAAAGATTCCAGGCATGGTTGACAATGTTACTGGTGAAAAAAATATATCGGAGGTTTTTGCTGAAAAATGTTCTAATCTGTATAATTGTGTCGGTTATAACAAAACTGGTATTAATGAAATAACAGATAGCATCCAAGAAAGCTTAGATGTCAATTGTATAGAAGATTGTTTATTTACATGTGAAGAATTGTCAACTGCTATCAAGAGTTTAGCTATGGGTAAATCAGACGGCAATGCCGGTGTTTATTCTAATCATATTATACAATATACATGGAAGTGAAGTTTTATTAAAATATCTTTTATATTTGTTCAATTTTATGATCATACATGGGTATAGCCCAAGCCAAATGAATGTGGGTACTATGATTCCCATACCTAAGGGTAAAAGACCAAATATTTCTAAATCTGAAAAAAAGTATGTTTTGCAAGCTTTTAGATATTTTAATATTCTCAAAAGAAAAAAAAAAGTTAGTTACATCAAATTTACAGTTTGGATTCAAACCCAAGTTGTCTGCTTCACAGGCTACTGCAGTTGTAACAGAGACTATTATTACCTAGATAGAAGTGGTACTGTATATGCATTGGCTTTAGATGCAAGCAAAGCATTTGATAGGGTTGAATATGTAAAGTTATTTCAGCATTTAATTTCTAGAGGAGTTAATCCTTTTTATGTTAGAATTTTACTTAATATGTATTTAAAACAACAGATAAGAGTTTCATTTAACAATACCATGTCAGATTATTTTGATGTTACCAATGGTGTAAAACAGGGTGGTGTTCTATCGCCGACTTTGTATAGTGTATATATAGATGATATGTTAAAATCTTTGGAAAAGTCTGGATATGGCTGTTACGCAGGGCAAATGTATACTGGTAGTATAGCCTATGCAGATGACCTAATATTGCTGTCACCTACTCTATATGGTTTAAATAGAATGGTTGAGATATGTGAAAATTATGCTAAAGTTCATAGTATTATATTTAACGGTAAAAAAAGTATGTTAATGAGATTTAGTAAAAGTTTATCTGTAAATTACAATGATGTATATGTCAACGGTCAGAAAGTAGAAAAGGTTAATCATATGGTATTTTTGGGACATACTTTATATGAGGATAGAAGTAATAATATGTTAAATGGAATTGTAAATGAATTTAATGTTAAAGCCAATACAGTTCTTGGTACATTTAATCATCTGTCAGCAGAAATTAAAAATGATCTGTTAAGTAAATATTGTAGTAGTTTTTATGGCTCTAATCTATGTGCTTTATATGATAAAATTGGAATTAATCAGTTGAATGTTAATTATCGTAAAATACTTAGAAGAACCTGGAATTTGCCATGGAGAACGCACTGTAACTTACTACCTCATATATCAAATTCTGTACCTTTAGAAGTCTCCCTTGATAAAAGATTTGTTAATTTCTTTAAATCCAGTTACTATAGCAATAATCCTGTGTTAAGCTTTGTATTTCATCAGGCTATATATTCCTATACCAGAGTTGGAAGAAATTTGAGATACATAAATAATAAATACTGTATAGATATTATAAAAAATAATGAATTAAATTGTCAGGTTATGAATAGGAATATTGTTACTTCATGGAAAAAAGGTATATGTGATGAAGATTTAAGAATTGGCACTCAAATTCGAGAACTTGTCATGATGAGGGATTCGTTTGATCCTTGGTTATTAGATTATCATGAGTGCCAAAGTATTATTGACGACTTGTGTCAATATTGAAGAATAGTTCAATTTATTTTAATATTATTTTCATTGTTTTATTAAATTTTAAACTTTATTTCTTGTAAATACTTCTGTTTGTTATACCATTTGTGCTTTTACTTTTTTTTCCTTTCTGTTTTTACATTGTACCTTGAATTGTACGTTTAGTACGAAAATAAAGATTTATTATTAATTATAACTTTATTGTGGCATATTCCAAATAATAATCCAACATTTAAGTTTCTTTTTGCAAACTCTATTAATAAAATGCAATGCTAATTTAAGATTCAAATACACAGATATAAATATACAAGAATTTATTTTGCAATATACTTTGCTCATTGTAAAGCATAGTCAAATTACATTTCCAGAGTGGCTACTTACCCCCTAATTACCCCCTATAATTTATGCAAGAAACTCAGTTTTACAACCTCCATAGCTGAATGCACATGCTATAGAGTAGATAGAATTAGAAGTGTCCAGATTTTGTCCAGGCAACATCATGCTGAAGACTCATAGGTGAGTTTTTCAATATTTCTTATCAATTAAGAATCATGCATAACATTATTTGGGTGGTAATATTTTGAAAAAGCCTATGTAAAGAACACTAATTGTATAACTTCACTTTTTCTTCCAGGATTTTTCTGCAGATACACAATAACTTCAGGAATTATTGGCTGCAGCCTCCAGGTATTACTAGTAGGCCTATTAAAATCTTGCTTATGCTACCCAAAATCAAATCTATCTATCTATCTATCTATCTATCTATGAATCTATCTATCTATCTATCTATCTATCTATCTATCTATCTATCTATCTATCTATCTATCTATCTATATATCCATTTATCTATTCATCTATCTAAAAAACAGTTTTCCCTTAATTAGGCCTAACCTCCTAGCATATGTTTTTAATTTACCAAAGACCAGTATTTTATTATAGTTACTAGAAACGTTCAATTTGAGGCTCTATGTGCTAATTTGTAATCCATAGGCCACACCAGATATAACTTCTCAAAATGTCTTGCAATTCAGGTATCCATTTCAAGGAATCTGCTATCTATCTATCTGTCGATCTATCTATCTATCTATCTATCTATCTATCTATCTATCTATCTATCTATCTATCTGCCTAGCTGCCTATCTATCTATCTCTTTATCTTTTTCTCTATCGTTCTATCTATCTATCTATCTATCTATCTATCTATCTATCTATCTACCTATCTACCTATTCATCTGTCTTTTTCTCTATCGTTCTATCTATCTTTCTATCTGTCTATCCATCAATCGGTCCATCAAACCTATCAAATTGATAATGTCTATCTGATCTAATTCATCTCATCAATTTTATGTAACTTATCTATCTTTTCCTTCCTGTCGTATCCTTCATATATTATACTTTCTACCTTATTCTTCTTTCTGACTAATCTACTTTGTCCTTGCAATGCAGCTTATCTATTCTATCTTTCCTATCTGGCTCATTTACCTTATCCTTCCAATCTTATGTTTTCTATCACATCCTGTCCTTCCTATCTTCCCCAGGGGTGGATCCAGAAAATGTCAGATTGGGGGGGGGGGGGTTTACAAATGAAAATATACTAAAAATATGGGGATTCAGTTTTTTTACATTAAAATCCTGAATACTCTAGTTCCCATTTGTATTTTTGTTTCTCTTTCCTTCAATGATGTTGTCTTCCTCTCTTATTTACCTGCCTTCTCTAAATCTCTGCTGGTTTGTTTTATTGTTTGGCTTATACCCTTATTTCTATGTGATTTATAACTTATTCACATATATAGGCCTATGTATTATTGACATTTTGTATTTATCGTGTAACTAGTGAATAACAATTTACTGATCACAAATACTTTCTTTGCAGTGGAAGAACATGATGAGGCCAGCAGTGACACAGGATCGTTTAGATGCAAGAAAATGAAAAATACAAACAACAAATCAAATGTATACAGCGCCACCCCGACACCCCGACCATAATAAAAGCATTCCTCCTCCAATGTTGAAATATAACTGTTGAAAAATGGTTTTCCCCACAACTTATTATCCATCCAATAACTATGTATCCTTCAATTTTTTTCCCAAGACTGAGAGCTTGATGTCATGCTAAAGCTAGGTCACCATTGGTCAATAGGGGCAGTGAGTAAAAATTCAATATTTCATGTTATGGTTTGTGGGTGCCAAGGCATGATGTCAAGCTACAGTGTATGTGTGAACTCTCATTGGTCAGTTTGGGCCCATGCATGACATCATGCTGTTGCTGCTTGACATCATGCTGTTGCTCTCAGATTGTGCTAAAGTCTGAACAAGAGAGCCATGGTGAAAGCATATGACAACGATTTGAGGTGGAGAGTGATATTTCACAGGTTCCTATACATTTCTCAGGCCGTATTTGTCAGTGAAGCTTGGGTGAAGAAAATTCTGCGAGGCTTAGGAAGGAAACGGAATGTCAGAAAAGCACCAAGATATGGGAGGAAACGAAAGTTGACAGGTAAACAAGCAAAGCATTAGGGACCGTTCAGAATTTATGACGGGGGGGGGTGGTGAGTTTTGCTGGAACTTCCCGTCAAAAATTGATACCCCCCCTTAAGTTTCATGCGGATTTTTAGTACCCCACCCTTAGGTTTCATGTATATTTTTAGTACCCCCCCCTCGACATACAAAGTAATACACACTTATATACTGTTATACACGGTCATGTGTTCAGATTCGCGGACTTTTGCGTAAAAAAGCCCAGATAGAATGAGTGTATGCATGTTTCATAACATGTTTTCTTTGTTAAATGTTCTTACCCCCCCTTGGAAGTGTTGTAAAAAATTAATGGCCCCTCTTGAAGCATGTGTGAAAAATTAGTACCCCTTCGGGCAAAACTCCCACCCCCCTGTCATAAATTCTGAACTGTCCCTTAGAGCTATTCTGAATTTGTTACTTGGTCCACACATCAACAACCCCTGTAAAAAATTCCTACTTTTATTTTCATTTACTTTTCAGCTCAAGAACAGAACGTTTTGAGGCAAATGATCACCTCCACTCCGCAGCTCTATTTGGATGAACTCCAAGATTGGTTCAGTGAATTGACCAGAAGATAGATATCAAGAAGCACACTCAATAATTATTTGTCAAGAATGGGATTTTCATTGAAATTATTGAATGCTGCCCCACATGAAAGTAATGAACAACTGAGAAATGAATTTCGTCAGTTTGTCAGTCAATTCAGTGCAAAAATGTTTGTATTTGTGGATGAATCATCAGTAGGCAGCAGAACATGTGTTTGTAAAAGAGGTTTCTTGTCAAAATTCACAAGAAAATGGCCATATAAATGTAATTTTGTCAAGAAAAATAGAGTTAGTGTAATGGCAGCCTTAGACTACTATGGGGTGGTAGGCCATCTGGTAGTTGAAGGATCCTACAACGCAGAACTTTTCAACTTAGCCTTCAAAACAGCTGTACTGCCATATTTGGGAGAATTTATGCATCAAGACGAAAGATCTATTGTAATACTGGATAATTGTCGTGTGCATAATGCAGATTTAGTACGCATGATTAGGCAGAAGGGTGCCATGGTTCATTTCTTACCACCTTACAGCCCAGACCTCATGCCAATTGAGTTCTCGTTTCATTTCATGAAGTGCTGGTTGCGAAGAAACAATGGACTCGCTTCCCAGCATCCAAAGCTAGCAATAACCAGGGCACTGGAAGATATTACGGACAACATAGCTCAAAATTATATCCATGCCTGTGGCTACTAATATGGACATCTTCTAATGTATAAAATAATGAAATAAAGAGAGTGAAACAAATGAAGGAAATCAGGAATTGTATTTATTTCTACCTTTACAGCGACATTTTTAACTTCATATTTTTGTAATCATTTGTCAGAGACAAGCAGAGTGCGAATTTTCCCAAGTAGTTTGCAACGATCCACAGCGCTTTTGACTCCCATTTCCTTCAAGGCTTCATCTTTTAGCGTGCCAATAACAGACCCATCTATGTCAGCCTCCTCAAATGCATGACCATACTGGCCCATTTTCTTTTCCTCCAAAAATCGTCTGACATCTAGACATGTCCATTTTGTTACTGAAGACCTTCCGTCAGACTAATTGGTCTTTTCATCATTTTGGTGAGTTTGGTTAGTTCTATTACCCATCATCATAAACATCATCTGATTGCGGAATGCATCATCTCGACGCTGTTGTCTCTCGTCAGACAGTAACATGTACTGCTGCTGCATGTCAAACTGTCATCGCCTAGCAGCAGGCATTTCTTTTTGTGGGTAGAAACGTACCTCGTCAAGGTATTTGCCCCAGAAAGGCTCTTCTTCTGGCCCTGTCACTTTGCCTTTCTGGATTAGTTCAGTCCACACTCTAAGATGGTGCGAGGTGTATTTATTGCATGTCCCCTTTTCATTCAGTGATTTTATGATACTAGCTTGTATTTTGTTGTAGTCGGTACTTTTCTTCAATATTTTGTTGTTGCCATCATCTTCTTCATCTGAAGAATGTTGTCTCTTTTTGGTTTTCCTTTCTGCTGCTAGCCTCATGTCACCCATCGTACCTTTTGCATTCTGGTAAGTTGCTTTTGCCTTGAGCCAGTCACGCTCAATGCATAACATGAAGCAATCTTTACCTGATTTTTTTTGCCAGTATCGACCTCAGTCCACATCTGGTTTTCCACTTGGGAAATCGACGAAATCGTAATCATTTATTATCTGTTTTACTTCATCCAATGAGGTAGTTACGTCAATGCCAACCAAGGTGTAGCACTTCCCAGTCTTCATGCTAATGGTCAGATAAACATCAAAAATGGGGCTCTCTTCTCCCTCAGAGGGTAAATCACTATCTTTTGGGTCGACAACATCATTACCTCTGGGAGGTTTTTGTTGAGCAGCATTTTCTGTTTCAGGAGGGGGAGCTTCAGTATTCTCAATAACAGTGGACGATGCATCAGATTCAGAAACACCTGCAAGTCAAAAGGTAGCCAAAATTTAATTTCAAATTGTTTTGTTTCGTAACTTCTATATTTATACAATAACATAGGTCATATTCTGTTAGTCTCAATATACATTTTTCACCAGTACAGTTACAGTGTGGCCACTGGCACTCTTTGACTCTCAAGTATAAATATAACCATATAACCGAATTTGAAAGGAATCTGCTTGTTATTGAATTTTTAATTCAATGGCATTCTGAGTTGGTAGGCCTCATGACAGGATTAGCAGTTTCAAACCATATATAGTAACGGAGCAAAATTAGCATTAACGGAGGAGAAGGGTAGGGGGGAGTGGGTTGGAGTTTTTGTGAAAAATATAACTTCCAATCAATATAAACTCCATCAGCTCCCCCTGATTTTCTGATGCTCACCCCCAATATCTAATCATTTTTCACTTTGGCATCGTAATTATGAGTGTAATACATTCAGCATATTCACTTACTGTGGTCAATTCCAAGTTTGATGGACTTGTCGTGCCTCAGCTGGAGAATTTGGGTGGTTTCTGTGATCTCTTTAACTGGTTTTCCTCGTTATTACAAATACATATGGTTGATTGTACATTTGCTTCTTGACACCCCACTGAATTCTGCAACAATGGCTTTTACGGATGAAAAAAAGCCCTCGTAGTCCTGGAGTGGGATATGCTCAGTTACCCATCTAGCTTTTCAGGCAGGCCTTTGGCCTTGCAAATCCATGCACAGATCAATCTCTTTGAGCTCCATGGCTGTTCAGTCTGCACTGGTGGACTGGTCCAAAAAACCATCTATTTATGCAC
This sequence comes from Platynereis dumerilii, assembly GCA_026936325.1. NCBI lineage: Eukaryota > Metazoa > Annelida > Polychaeta > Phyllodocida > Nereididae > Platynereis > Platynereis dumerilii. Next base: position 49,599 of record JAPTHN010000319.1, read on the forward strand.
TCAGAAACAACCAACGACAATAACCAACAATATTCAATTGGTCTGCATTGCATGACTGAGTTAAGGATGTCCTGAGACTTTATTTGCCTGTTTGTCATTGCAGTGCCAGTTTGATTGGTTGTTAAGCATGTTGTCATGCTCTTCAAAAGCTACACATCATCAGGATCAAACACAGCTGGCTGACCAATAGCCATTCTCGATTAGGTTGACATCAAGCTCTTAGTATTGAAAAAAAATTGAAGGATACATAGTTATTGGATGGATAATAATAAAAACGTTTCCCAAAAATGTTGAAAAAATGTTTCCTCAAAACGTAAAAAAAACGCTTTCTCCACTACATAATGAAAACATTTTCCAAATATGTCAAATAACGGTTTTCTCATAACGTAAAATAACCATTCTCCAAATAATCATACTATTAATTCACGGACCCCTTACGCTACTCCAACAAAACTACTGATTGCCCACTTATGAAAACTTGCAAGAAGCTTTTCTATATTCTCTACAATGTCCTTAGAAGGGTTTCATGTTCAAATTACAGTCAAAGAAATTGAGATGATGTTTTCTAATAATCTAACCATAGGCCACTACAAAACACCCTTTATTTCCCCCCTTCCCTCAAATGCATGTTTTCACGGGTCTCATGCTAGTTTTATAAAAGCATGCATTGGCAAACATTCTAAAAACATCTTTCTGATGCGTTGAATAAATGCTTGCAAAAAGAGTGAATTAAAAATGTTATATAAACAGAAAATAAATGATAAATAATAACCATGGGAGAAAACATCACAATAATGTTTAAAAGACGTTTTTGGAAAACCGTTAAATCCAAACGTAATTTTGCTGATTATTTGACGCAATTGGAAACAGTTTTTGGAAACATCGGCATGACATTATTCTAACCGTTTGTGTTAAACGTTAAAATCATGTTTTTTGGACCACCCAATTTAACCTTATTTAAACGTAATGAAAAAACGGTTTTTCAACGGATTTTCGACCGTTTATAAACGTAATTTAAACATAATTGTGTTTTTTGGGTGTTTAGCTCATTGTATTTCTTTTAATCTCATTTGAGAGAAACAATTATACGGATAATCCTGTCTAGGCACTGCCTAATTGGTCTAGGGAACCTTTAGGCAGCATTTAGAACCTTCCCTAAGCTAATTTTTAGTCCCTTCGGGGACTAAAAATTTAGGGAGGATGCCTTAAAAGTGCCTTAAGAGGTACTAAGCTAAGGGAAGGCCTTAAAGAGTCCCTATGCGTGGCCTGAGGTGGATTACCAGTTGTAACAGCAAACATTCAAATTACAACAGTTATGATCTATCTGAAATGAGCAAAAACATTATTAAAAAATTTAAAATGTGTGAACACATGAAAGAATCGATTATAAATTGTACAAGCACACAGGTCCATGTGGATATGCAGGCGGCATTGCACATAGATGGAAAGATAGAAAGCAAGAAAAAAAGAAAGAAGGAAAAAGAAAGAAATAAAGAAAGAAAGATAGAAAGATAGATAGATAGATAGGTAGATAGATGGATAGATAGATAGATAGATAGATAGATAGATAGATAGATAGATAAATAGATAGATAGATAGATAGATAGATAGATAGTTTTACACATGTATGTAAAAGTTCTATTACTCTTGCAACATACTTATATATATGATTGATGATGGTGCTGATCACTGCTTGTTCCTCATAAGATACAGGTTCTAACGCCTGGCTAGAGCATTAAGTATCATTGTGTGTACAATGTCATGTATAAACAGCCTAGATTCAGTGAAGATGTCACACACACCCCAAGTTGACAAATGAACAGGCCTTTGCGCATGTTATGCCACCTCTCGCAGACATAAAATCACTTTGACTCAATTGATTGTATCCCTAATTATGTCAAAATCATTAGGTCATGTCTTGTAAATCAGGGCGGATCCGGGGGAGGGGAGGGTCCAGGAGGTCTGGAACCTCCCCTCCCCCGGATCCCCCCCCCACCCCATATCAAGTCTATTTAATACTCAGAACACTCTTGGAGTGTAGAAAGTGAACACTTCTGGCCACACTGGACCTCTCCTTTAAAAATTCCTGGATCTGCCACTGTAAAGTTTACCCAATTTTGATTTGTAATTCCCCCCTGTTGGCAGCACAATTGATCTCACAATGCAACTTCATCCATTCATTCCAATCAGCTATCTGATTTATCATATTGATCATTCAATCACATTCATTGAACAATGTTCTAAAACATATCAATATTATTTTCTTCACCCACCGATTGCAATGGTATATATGTATCGATTTCCTGAGTGGTACCTATAAATTCATCTATCTGTTCATGTACCTTTCTCTATCAGCCCCTCTACCTATATATCTATCTACTTATCTATCTACTATGGCTGCGATTCTCACCAAGTTTTATAAGAAATACAAAACATTAAATGGCAGAAACCAGATTAACATCAAATAATTCGATTTAAATCAAATGAATGACATCTATCAATCTATCTATCAATCTATCTATCTATCTATCTATCGGTCTGTATATCTGTCTATCGCTGGCTGGTATATCTATCTGTCTACCTGTCTATCGCTGGCTGGTATATCTATCTATCGATCTATCTAGCTATCCAGCTATCCTTCTATCTACCTATTTATCCATCTATCTATCTATCTATCTGTCTAACGCTGGCTGGTATATCTATCTATTCATCCATCCATCCGTCTATCTATCTCTTATTTGATATCAATCACTGTTAAATTTTGCATTTATGCTGCAGCATACATAGCTGTGAACTGCTGACTGACCATCCTTGACATTTGCTTTAAAAACACCACGAAACATCAGTCTATTTAGCTCATGTTATTTGTTTTAATCTCATTTGAGAGATAACATTATACAGATAATAGTTTTTCACCACAACAGACTATCCTAGGAGTGGCGCCACTGTCATATACAGGGCGCCACCTATCGTTTTTGTTGCGTCTGAACGCTCAGGCAACATCTTCGAGATGAGTAACGAAAATGGTGTAAATAATGCAGATAATATCAATCCAGGAGCTGGACAAGATGCTAATCCTCTCGGAGATGAAAACCAGAACCTTGGGGGTCAAGTTAACACCAGACTTGACCAGTTAGAAGAGAAGATTAATAGGTTACTCGAGCGCGAGTCAACCGGCGACAGATCGCCCATCACTGCAGATGCTCAGGGAGCACGTGGTTTCCCCACGAATCGGGAGCCCATAGCTATTGGAGACATTCAAGACGAATTCAGGGCCATCAAAGACTCGTTTCACAGAGTAAGACTGCCCCAGGATTTAAAGCTGGATGACAGCAAGCAAGGTATAAAACGGGTGAGCTGAGCAAAAGCCACATCATAAGTAAGTGTGCCACTTATGCAGAGACTCAGATGAAAATATTACTGACAATTAAACCAGAGGAACCCCTCTCGGAACGTCTTTTAAATGATTTGTTTGTGGTTAACGAGGCCCAACTTAGATACTTGCAAGAAGAAAGAGCATCGGTGTTGGCCAACAGTTCTCTTGGTGAAAATGTTGATGGCATCTATAGACAATTATTATTAGACATTTCAGAAGAAATACATCGGCCTTCCCTCCAGATGCGCTTGATGCTTTAACTGCTGCTGTGTCTCTCAGTGCTTCGAGCCAACCTTCCCGTCCCAATTACCAACATCGCGGCCGTGGTTACAACAACCGCTCTTCCTTCAGGAATTCCCGTTGGAGAGGATCAAGAGTCCTGTCTGGTCGGGATTATGGGTCCTCTGCGAATCAACAGGACTACCAACCTCAGTCATGAAGTATTCAGAATGGCTACGAATTGGTACTAATTCTACAGTTCTAGATTGGATTAACGGTGGTGTTCCGTTTCAATTTAAAAATGACATTTTACCTCCACCCTTCAAATTTTCTAATCCTACTTTCTCGAAAAAAGAACTTGCATTTTTGAAAGGAGAAATTCCTCGCCTCTTGACTAATGGGTACATAGAAAAATGTGATGCCCCTCATTGTGTTTCTCCTTTAAAGTGTGTTCCCAAAAAGAATGGGAAACTCGACTGTGTATCAATTTGTATGAACTCAATCGATATTCCGATCCACCTAAGTTTCAATATGAGGGTATCGATGCGGTTTCTCAGTGCATCTCGCACAATGACTGTTTACTGACTGTAGATCTCAAAGATGGATTTTATCATGTCCCCATCAGGAAGGAACATAGACAATTCTTCGGTTTCCAATTTAATAGACAGTTTTATCAATGGTGTGTCTGCCCCTTTGGGTGGAATGGATCTCCGTACTATTTTTCAAGCTCATTTGTTCCATCGAGCATAAGACTACTAAATGATTTAAGAGTAAATCTTCTACAAAATTGATTAATAATCATCACATCTTTCTTTTGTATAAATGTTGTATGAATCTCTGTGTGATTGTGAATGTTTGAATGATGCCTTGAGTGAATGTCTCTGACCAAGATTATACATGCCAAGTTTCATGTTCCACATGATTAAATAAAGTATTTTATTATTATTATTATTATTATTATTATTATAAAGTCGACCGAATCAATAATATAGATAGAGAGAATCAGACTTGGTGATGGAAAACGGAGCATATCTCAGCTTCTGTTCAACCAATCTTTATGATCTAAACGTCGTTGGAATCTGCATAAAATACCCAATTATAAAAAATACGCACAAATTGATTATCTGAAATAAAAACTTTGAAAAATTTTAGCTAGATTATAGCACTAAGGTCAACATTTAGCACCCTGAAAAGCTTTACGGATTGAACTGATGGCTCATCAATGGGAGCTTTTTGGTTAAAAAGAAATGCTATCCAGTTCCAAGTTGACAAAAAAAAATAATAATTTGGTTGAGCCCGGTCCAGGCACTGTGACACATCTTTCACTCAGGGCATGAAATTCACACAAAAGTTATTCAAAGGCCTAAAATGGAATGAAAATTTGACCATCAAACCTCAATAATTCACAATTAAGAAATGGATGGATTATTGGCACTTTACGCCCGGTATTTGTGCACTTGGTAGCCTAATTAGAACAGGAGTAGCACACAGCAATGAGGCGACGGACGATTGACAGACCCGCCCAGCAATAGTCCGGTTGACCCTGCAAGAGCTGGTTTCGAACCCGGGACCCAGCGATTGGCATCCCCAGCGTGCAACCACTGAGCTCGCCCCCCCCCATCAAAACTAACAAACCTTGAAGGTGACATTGTTGCGGCTGCCAAAAGAGATTAATTCTAAGTACAATGCAAGCCAAATGTCACGGATGCAAAGAAAGGAGGCAAAAAAAAAGTTTACATGGAATTACTTTGATTGAAAAAAGATAGTGAGATGATTGCTGGTTACAAAGAGTGAACAGTGAGAGTAATTGGGGGGGGGGGGGGGGGGTATAACACAGCAATATATGGAATTATCTTTTTGTTTCAAAAAAAAAAAAAAAAAAAAAAATAGAGTCCAACACTTTTTGCAAAAATTTTGCTCGAAAACGCAAATATCTCATAAAGTAGAAGAGATATCAGCATCTGGTTTTAACCACTCATATGACACTTTGTTTCTTCATCTTTTTGTGCCATAAATTTTGCAAATTTCTCAAAGAGCAATACATGCCAATGACTTAAAAAAAGTTTTTTCAAAAAAAATTTATTGGAAAAAGTTTTGAAGAAAGCCCTTTGATATTGCATAAACCTGGTCCCAGAACAAAACGACTAGGTGAAAAAAAATATGGTTTGCGAAACTTGAACGATTCCCCTACTTATGCATTTTGCCACCCAAAAAATGTCAAAAATGAGGGGTAAAAAAATTTTAAACTTTCTTTGGAATTTAAAAGGTACCTGAACATGAAAGTTCATTACAATTGAAGCATAGCTGCACTTTTTCCACGCCGGTACTATAATCGACTGCGACGCTATGAGGAAAAGAGTGAAAAACGTGCATTTCGCAATTTCTTCAATAACTTAAAAACCGCAACGGGGATTTTGACGAAAATTTGTCAGAAAAGACTTCAAATATGTCATGTTGCCTCTGTCAGATTTGGAAATTTTAGCTTTAGTAGTTACCTAGTTACTGATTTTTAAATATGGTACGTTGAGGAGCCCCCTAGTGGCCAAAATCTACATGGAGACTCCGAGGTAAAATGTTTCAATACATTAGTAAAGAGGACCAATAGACCAATCACTCACAAGAAGAACAGCTAAGTCAATGCATTTTGTAATTAAAAAAATAGATAAAACCTCCTTTTTTGAATTTTTTATGAAATATTCTAACATCTTTAGGAAACTGGTTAGAAGCCTGGAAATGGCAGCAAAAGATGCATTGTAGTTGGGTTCATATGTCTATAAAAAAAAATTCATACCATAAGAGGGAAAGATTTTGAATTGTGACCATTTTTCCAAAAGTAGCGTTCTACAAAAGCCCCATCTAAGCGTGCAACTCCTGGTACTTGTTACATGTTATAGGTGGCGCTGTGGCATGGTTGGTAAATTTTATGCCTCCACACCCCCCCCCCCCCAAATTTCTGCATAGATGGACTGAGCAATTTCCCTTCTTTATGTTACTGTCATTTTTAAACAATTCAAACATATTCAATTGCCTAATTATGAGATTCATCTCAGAATTGGGCACAATAGCTTGCTGGGCTGGGGGGGGGGGGGGGGGTTTCCCAGACTTGGAGCCACAGAATTCCTTGGTTACCTTCATGAGTAAGGTCTAAATAATTATTCAAAGCAGTCAACATCATAAAACTTGTTCTACAGGTCCAGTTGCTAGGGAATCACAATGGAATTCCCGTTTATTGACATTTGAATTTTGAAAGCAGCAATCTGATTGGCTGATAAATAAAACCCCTGAATTCAACAATTCATAATTTTCCAATGTAATAATTTTTTGTGGAATTTTTCGCTTTGAGTGACAATCCATCTTCCCTGAAAATTTGATAAACGTACGTGTGCCGTAACTCTACTAATATTGACATTATTATTAATATAACTATATTATTGGTAATTATAAAGTCGACCGAATCAATAATATAGATAGAGAGAATCAGACTTGGTGATGGAAAACGGAGCATATCTCAGCTTCTGTCCAACCAATGTTTATGATCTAAACGCCGTTGGAATCTGCACAAAAGACACAATTATAAAAAATAAGCACAAATCGATTATGTGAAGTAAAAAATTTGATAAATTGTAGCTAGATTATAGCACTTAGGTCGAAATTTAGCATCCTGAAAAGCTTTACGGATTGAACTGACGGCTTATTAATGGGAGCTTTTTGGTAAAAAAAAAGTGCTATCTAGTTCCAAGTCTCGACAAAAAAAAAAAAAATTTGGTTGAGCCCCGTCCAGGCACTGTGACACATTTTTCACTCAGGGCATGAAATTCACACAAAAGTTATTCAAAGACCGAAAATGGAATGAAAATTTGACCATCAAACCTCAATAATTCACAATTAAGAAGTGGATGGATGATTGGCGCTTTACGTCCGGTATTTGTGCACTTGGTAACCCAAATAGAACAGGAGTAGGACACGGCAATGAGGCGATGGACGATTGACAGACCCGCCCAGCAATAGTCCGGTTGACCCTGCAAGAGCTGGTTTCGAACCCGGGACCCAGCGATTGGCATCCCGGCATGCTACCACTGAGCTAGCCCCCCCCCCCCATCAAAACTAACATACCTTGAACGTGACATTGTTGCGGCTGCCAAAAGAGATTAATTCTAAGTACAATGCAAGCTAAATGTCACGGATGCAAAGAAAGGAGGCAAAAAAAAAAAGTTTACATGAAATTACTTTGATTGAAAAAAGATGGTGAGATGATTGCTGGTTACAAAGAGTGAACAGTGAGAGTAATTTGGGGGGGGGGTAACATAACACAGCAATACATGGAATTATCTTTTTGTTTCAAAAAAAAAAAAAAAACAACACTTTTTGCAAAAATTTTGCGCGAAAACGCAAATATCTCATAAAGTAGAAAAGATATCAGCATCCGGTTTTAACCACTCCTATGACACTTTGTTTCTTCATCTTTTTGTGCCATAAATTTTGCAAATTTCTCAAAGAGCAATACATGCCAATGACTTAAAAAAGTTTTTTCAAAAAAGTTTATTGGAAAAAGTTTTGAAGAAAACCCTTTGATATTGCATAAACCTGGTCCCAGAACAAAACGACCGGGTGAAAAAAAATATGGTTTGCGAAACTTGAACGATTCCCCTACTTATGCATTTTGCCACCCAAAAAATGTCAAAAATGAGGGGTAAAAAAATTTTAAACTTTCTTTGGAATTTAAAAAGTACCTGGACATGAAAGTTCATTACAAACGAAGCATAGCTGCACTTTTTCCACGCCGGTACTATAATCGACTGCGACGCTATGAGGAAAAGAGTAAAAAACATGCTTTTTGCAATATCTTCAATAACTTAAAAACCGCAACGGGGATTTTGATGAAAATTTGTCAGAAAAGACTTCAAATGTGTCGTGTTGCCTCTGTCAGATATTGAAATTTTAACTTTAATAGTTACCGAGTTACTGATTTTTAAATATGGTATGTTGAAGAGCCCCTAGTGGCCAAAATCTACATGGAGATTCCGAGGTAAAATGTTTCACTACATTAGTATAGAGGACCAACAGACCAATCACTCACAAGAAGAACAGCTAAGTCAATGCATTTTGTAATTCAAAAAATAGATAAAACCTCCTTTTTGAATTTTCTATGAAACATTCTAAAATCTTTAGGAAAATGGTAAGAAGCCTGGAAATGGCAGCAAAAGATGCATTGTAGTTGGGTTCATATGTCTATCAAAAAAAATTCATACCCTAAGAGGGAAAGATTTTGAATTGTGACCATTTTTCCAAAAGTAGCGTTTTACAAAGCCCCGTCTAAGCGAGCAACTCCTGGTACTTGTTACATGTTATAGGTGGCGCTCTGGCATGATGGTTGGTAAATTTTACGCCTCCCCCCCCCCCCCCGATTTCTGCATAGATGGACTGAGCAGTTTCCCTTCTTTATGTTACTGTCATTTTTAAACAATTCAAACATTTTCAATTGCCTAATTTTGAGATTCATCTCAGAATTGGGCACAATAGCTTGCTGGGCTGGGGGGGTTTCCCAGACTTGGAGCCACAGAATTCCTTGGTTACCTTTATGAATAAGGTCTAAATAATTATTCAAAGCAGTCAACATCATAAAACTGGTTCTACAGGTCCAGTTGCTAGGGAATCACAAGGGAATTCCCGTTTATTGACATTTGAATTTTGAAAGCAGCAATCTGATTGGCTGATAAATAAAACCCCGAATTCAACAATTCATACTTGTCCAATGTAATAATTTTTTGTAGAATTTTTGTCTTTGAGCACCACTCCATCTTCCCTGAAAATTTTGTGAAGATAAACACAGTGCATCACCCTTTATTATTGCAATTATTATTAATATAACTATATTATTGGTAATTATTATTATTATTATTATTATTATTATTTTTATAAAATCATGCGTGAGGTGGTCAAATTTATCAGAGACAATGACATTCGTGTCGTATTATATGTGGATGACCTACTTCTCATGTCAGCTGCTTCTCAGGTTACGGACCATAGAGACTTCGTCTTAGACACTTTTGCAGACTTAGGTTTAAGTATTAACAATGACAAAAGTACTCTTATTCCAGCCACAACTTGCACATACCTTGGTTACACAATTGATTCATGTGGTCAGGATTTTAAGCCTTGGCTCTACATACCTAGAGATAAAATTTGTGTACTCAAAAAGGACATCACTCGTTATATGAATCGAGGCCTCATTCCGGCGCGGGCGTTAGCCAAAATTTGTGGTATCGGTGTCCCGCGCCATTATTCCAGGTAAACTCAAACTTCGCCACTTGTACTCTTTATTACGGACCAAAAAATCCTGGACAGATGTGCTTAAAATAACTGATAGTGCTAACGAACAATTACAATGGTGGTTGGACAGCATTGATAATTGGAATGGTTCCCCGTTAACTTCCGATCCAGTCTCTTACCAAATATGGACTGACTCGTCAGGATTTGGCTGGGGCGCTGTCCTGGATAATCAGGAGGCTAGTGGCGTTTGGTCTCCAGAAATTGCCAAGGAGCACATAAACTTCAAAGAATTACTTACGATTTTATATGCATTACTATGTTTCAAAGACTCAATTCGCAATACCCGGATTCAGATTTTGTGCGACAGCGTCACTGCTATTACGTCAGAAATATGGGTGGCCCAGTTTTGAAATTGTCCGAACTAGCAGAATCAGTTTGGGCGTGTGCCTTAAGACTCAATGTGCAACTGGAGGTGCGGCACATTGGCGGACACTTGAATTGCCGGGCAGATCATCTCAGTCGCCTCAACCAAGAACACGAGTGGCAGTTAAACCCCAGTGTTTTCCGGCAGCTGGATGTCATGTGGGGGCCTCATACCATCGATCGTTTCGCCTCAATGACGACCACGCATCTGAAACGCTACAACAGCCGCTTTATCGACCCCCTTACTGCTGGAGTCGATGCCTTGTCCCAAACAGATTGGGCCACAGAGAACAATTATGTAAACCCTCCTTTTCGACTCCTCTCCAAAGTCATCAACATTATTATCCAGACCAAGGCCTCGGCCACGTTGATAGCTCCCAGGTGGCCCAGCCAAACGTGGAGGCCACTGCTTCAAACTATTCTAGTGGCTCGTCCTCTTCACATACGTCGATCTCATTTAACAGTGTCCAATCAGTTCGGTATAGAACCGAAGAAAAACAAGTGGAATATATATGCTTGGAGAGTGAATGGAGCAATAAACTCAGGGCTCTAGGTTGGTCCACTTCAGCAGTGGAAAACTTTCTCTTTCACTGGGCTCCCTCCACTCGCAGACAGTATAACTTTGTAATTGGAAAATTTCATGAATTTTGCCTTTCCTGTAACGTTTCAGTTTATCATGCAACGGAAAGCATAATTGCGGATTATTTATCGCAGATCCCCCATCATTCTCAACGTCCTAAATCTTAAGTGTTTGGAAGAGTATCGGCTTTGCAGGCCCTTTATTCTGCTCTGGATTATAATCCCATCACACCTGCAATCCGTCACCTTGCAGATGGAATTGTTAAATGTTCGACGACGCTCCCAATGCGTCAGACACCGGTCATGCCTGTACAACCATTTATTGATTTATTTAGTAACTGGCCGGACAATGGTCAATTGTCGGTCAAACGTTTACGGATTAAAGCCATTTGTCTCCTGGCTCTGGTTCTCATGCTGCGTCCTTCAGACATTGCCCCACGTTCTCAGTGTGTTGATCCAAACACTAAAGAAATCCAGTCGGTGGTTTTCTCTACGGCAAATCTGGACTTCCTGCCGGACGGAGCTTTGACAGTTCGTTTCCATGCTATCAAGAATGATTATGACAGGGATGGTTTTTCAGTGACTATTCCCCCGATGCCGGGTGAATTTGCTCGATGTGACCAATTCTGTGCCAACGTGCCTATATTCATGCCACTGATTCCCAACGTGCCACTGTAACTTCTAGTCCGGTGTTCTTGTCACTCAATAAGCCTTACCGTCCGATAGAAGCAACTACCGTTGCCTCGGTCTTGTCAGAGGCCATCAAGCTTGCCGGATTATCGGAGCGTGTCTACTCCCCACGCTCTTCCCGTCCTACAGGAGCCACTCAAGCCATCAATTGTGGTATCCATCCTGACATTGCTCGGCATATTGGCCGTTGGCGTTCTCAGGAGTCTTTTGATAAACACTATGTTCATACCAATGTTCCATCGTCATATATTAAAAATATGTTTTTTACGTAATACCTCACTTACGTTTTGATATGTATGTCATGTGTCTACCTGTTTGTCATTTATATGTTTATATACTCCTAAATAGGTTTAGATGTTACTCTTACAAATTAAGATTATTCTAGTTCATGTTGTTTATTTTAACTTTCCTTTGTCAGACTAGTCTCTTTTTAATTTTAGCCTAGTCTTGTTTTTGTATCTCTCTACTTAAGCATATTAGTCTGTTGTTGATGTAATATATTTGTTAAAATAGTTTTTCACCACAACAGACTATCCTAGGAGTGGCGCCACTGTCATATACAGGGCGCCACCTATCGTTTTTGTTGCGTCGTTTTTGTTTTTAAGTAGTTTATCACTTATTTACCCTAAATTAGTGCATGATAGTCTGTATTATCACCGTACATTATATATCCTAGCGTTCAACGTAATAAAGGCGTTTAAGCATATTAGTCTGTTGTTGGTGTAATATATTTGTTAAAATCCCATCTAGGGACTGCCTTATGGGTCTGGGGAACATTTAGGCACCATTTAGGACCTTCCCTAAGCTTAGTACCTCTTCAGGCACTTTCAAGGCATCCTCCCTAAATTTTGAGTCCTTTCGGGAAAAATCCCTCATAGAGTTTTTTTAGTTCAGGCCTAGACCATAGACCGTGGACTTCAGACTACCTAAAGTGACTGAAACAGAGCTAATACCACCAAATCCCACCAAATCAGACCAAATTCTGAGGAACAATAGGTTTTAGAGAAACAGAGAACAACAAACAAACAATAGGATTAAATTTAAGTCAGTTTGAATAATTCCATGCTGTGAATAACAACAAACTTTCAGAAATGAATAATCTTGTTTGCAATATCTTGTCAATGTCGCTAACCAGTAGCAGATCTAGACAGCCCAGTCAACATTTGAGTCTGCACAGCACTCACTGTGAGATCACAAGAAACTCATATGGTGATGTCATGCTTGAGAGTGTCATCCAGACATCACAGTGACCTCACATCTTGTGACCTCATGCATTGCTACCTCATGCAGAGCTCTCCGAAATCTCACATACTGAGGTCAAAATGTGAGCTCACTGCGAGCTCACAGTGAGCTCAAATATGATGGTGTCACTATGAGATCTCTCACGGAGGTGACAAGAAAATCACACAGAGATGTCACAGAGAGCTCACATTGTGACCTCATGTATTGCTACCTCATGCAGAGCTCACAGAAATCTCACATGCTGAGGTCATAACGTGAGCTCTCTTTGAGCTCACAGTGTGCTCACAAATGACGGTGCCACTATGTGACAGGAAGTGACATCACATGGCCATCACAACATTCCATCCACCATTTTAAATCAACATATAACAGGGAAATTTGGGAGATGAAATAATGCATGTTAGTACAATTTTACATAGTTTGTAAATTTGAAAATTATGCTAGCATGGGTTTAAAAACTTAGTGATTCCACAGGCATAGAAATTAAGCATCCGGAAAATGACTACTATATACAGTACAAATTTCTAAATGTGGCTCAACTTAGCTATCTGTAGCTATTAATTACTAGTCTGATCCATATCTACCCCTAGCTATCCATTTCTATTCTTTTGTATACACTGGAATCTCTTCCCCCCTTGTTTAAACAATAGTAATTGTGGATAGCTATGGCTAGCTATGGATAAGTATAGCTTAGTTTGGCTTGGAATGGCTATGGATAGATAGCTAAGGCTAGATTTTAAATGACAAGCCACTTTTAGAAATTTGTACTGTATATATGTGTTTTGACAGTTAAATTATACAGCAGTTTTGGCACAATCTTTTAACTGTCATTTAGTATCAGGAGCCATAGCACTAAACAAACACATACAGTTTTGATGGGTGGGCCAACATCGGGAGATCCCTGCAAAACTGATATCGGAAGAGCTTTGAACCAACATTGGGCCACTTTTATATGTTCACTTTCAGATGGCTATGTTAATGGTTGGCCGGATGTTGGGCCAACATCGGCAACTCGTCGTGTAACCAGTGCTGAGAAAGCATTGAACCGACATCGGACCACTTTTATATTCTCAGTTTAAGATAATAAAAGTAACGGTTGGCCAGATGTTGGGCCAATAGGTTGGGCCAACATCCGCAGCTCGTCGCATAGCTGATATCGGAAGAGTGTTGAACCAACATTGGGCCACTTTTATATGTTCAATTTGTGATGGCTCTAGTAATGGTTGGCCGGATGTTGAACCAATAGGGTGGCCCAACATCGGCAACTCGTCGTGTAACCAGTATTAGGAAAGCATTGAACCGACATCGGACCACTTTTATATTCTCAGTTTAAGATAATAAAAGTAGCGGTTGGCCAGATGTTGAGCCAATAGGTTGGGCCAACATCCGCAGGTCCTCGTATAACTGATATTGGGAGAGTGTGGAGCCAACACTTGGCCACTTTTATATGATCAGTTTAAGATTGATATGGTAGTGGTTGGCCGGATGATGGGCCATTAGATTGGGCCAACATTGGTAACTGCTTGCATCACAGATATTGGGAGAGCATCGAGTCGACATTAGACCACGAAGAGCCTTGAACCAATATGGGGCCACTTTTATATGTTCAATTTTGAATGGTAGTATTAACGGTTGGCCAGATGTTTAGCCAAAAGGTTGGGCCAACATTGGCAACTCATCATGTAACCTTTATTGGGAGCGCATGAACCGACATCGGAGCACCTTTATATCATCAGTTTAAAATAGTAATTGTAGTGGTTGGCCAAATGTTGGGCCTATAGGTTGGGCCAACATTGGCAGCATGTCAAGTAGCCGATAGTGGGAGAGCATTGACCCGATATTGGACCACTTTTATATTCTCAGTTTCCGATAGAAATAGTAGTGGTTGGGCCAACATTGGGCCAACATTCGCTCTAGTAATGGTTGGCCAGATGTTGGGCTAATAGGTTGGGCCAACATTCGCAACTCCTGGTATAACTGATATCGACAGAATGTTGTACTCATTGCGGGTCAATGCTGGCTTACTGACTAACTGGTTTTGATGTAGGATCAGTAGTGGCAGCATGTTGGCCTGGTAGGTGGTATAACATTGGGCCACCATTGGGCAGATGCCAACATAGGGCCATGCGTCGGGCCGATGAGCAAAATTACATCGGGCCAATGTTGGTTTACTGATGACGGGCCAATGTTGGTGCACTGATGTCGGGCCAGTGCTGGCATACCGGTCATGGGCCACATGTCGCACGTTGGGCGGATGTCCAGCCAACGGTGGCAGGATGCTGGTTCTGACCAGTGGTATAACATCGGGCCACCATCGGCAGATATCAACATCGGGCATGTTGTTGGGCTTATAGGTGGTATACCATCGGGCCACCATTATGCTGAGACCAACGTTGCGTCATGCGTAGGGCCGAGGGTGACAGGATGTTAGTTCAACCAAGGGGTACGACATTGGGCCACCATATCTGGCCATTGGCTGCAGGATGTTGATTCTATCAGGTGGCACAACAGCGGATAGCAGATGTCAACGTTGGGCGGATGTTCGGCCAATGGTGGCAGGATGTTGGTTATAATAGGTGGCACAACATTGGGCCACCATTGGGCAGATATCAATGTCGGGCGGATGTTCCGCCAATGGTGGCAAGATGTTGGTTCTAATAGGTGGCACAACATCAGGCCACCATTGGGCAGATATCAACGTTGGGCGCATGTCCGGCCAATTGTGGCAGGATGTTGGTTCCAACCAGTGGTATGACATCGGGCCACCACTGGGTAGATATCAACGATGGGCTGGATGTTGGATCAACATCGCAACACCATTGGGCCGATACCATCGTCGGCCCATGTATCGGGCCGATGAGCAAAATTACATCGGGCACAACATCGCGCCACCATTGGGCCAATTTCGGCCGCCGATATTGGACCGATGAAATCGCTGACGTTAGGCCATCATCACAACGTTGACTGGGATATGCTCAGTTCAAGAGTGTTATGGTAGTGGTTGACTGGATGACTGGCCAATAGATTGGGCTAACATTGGCAACTGCTCATATCACATATATTGGGAGAGCGTTGAGTTGAAATTGGACCACTTTTATAAATTGATGCATCAGCTAATCTGGATAGTATGAACAGTTGTTTGACTATGATCGCCTACAGAGAGCCACCATTGGCAAATCATCCGGGAATGGGTATTGGGCCAGCTTGTAACAGATGTTGGGCCACTTTGATAATTTCTGCATATAACAGCAGCTGGTCCGATGCAGGTCCACTAGAGTGGGCCATAATCGGCAAACCATCAGGGTATGGATATTGGGCCAGTGTGTAACAGATGATGGGCCACTTTAATAATTTCTGCATTAATTATCATGCATATATAACAGCAGCTGGTCCGATGCAGGTCCGATAGATTGGGCCGCCATCGGCAAACCATCAGGGTGTGGATATTGAGCCAGTGTTTAACAGACGTTGGGCCACTTTAGTAATTTCTGCATTAATTATCATGCAAATAACAGCAACTGGTCCGATGCAGGTCTACTAGAGTGGGCCACCATCGGCAAACCATCAGGGCATGGATGTTGGGCCAGCCTGTAATAGATGATGGGCCACTTTAATAATTTCTGCATTAATTATCATGCCTATAACAGCAGCTGGTCCGATGCAGGTCCGCTAGAGTGGGCCTCCATCGGCAAACCATCAGGGTATGGATATTGGGCCAGCGTGTAACAGATGATGGGCCACTTTCATAATTTCTACATTAATTATCAAGCATATAACAGCAGCTGGTCCGATGCAGGTCCAATAGATTGGGCCACCATCGGCAAACCGTCAGTGTATGGATATTGGGCCAGCATGTCACAGGCGTAGGGCCACTTTCTTTTCTTTCGGCATTGATCAGAATGCCTATCATCACAGGTGGTCCAATGTTGGGTGGACATCTGTGAGCCAACAGATATTTGCCTAACTGAAATAGACGTAGGGCCGATGGGTGCATGTTGAGTGGGCCATCTAGTTATCTATCTAGTTATCTATCTAGTTATCTATCCAGTTATCTGTCTAGTCATCTATCTAGTTATTTGTCCAGATATCTATCTATCTATCTATCTATCTATCAGTTATTGTCATTCTGTCATTTTTTCTAATTCTACGACGCATAATAATGAATGGTCATTTTATTACATGGTCATTTAAACACGTGAAAGATTGGATGGAGCTGAGAGGAAGCACCATATTTTGAGTGTTGCTGCAACCACAAATGACAAATGATGTGTTTTTCTATTTTAGTAAAAAAAATTTACTGCATTGCAACGGAGGCAGATAGGAAGATGATTTTGGGGGCAAAAGATGCGCTTATTAACTGGCTAAATGGACATCAGCTTCTTGTTCGGGTTGTGTCATTTTTTTCTTATTTCAGAATAAAGCATTAAGTGGCCGAAAAACGGGAATTTTCCCTGATTTTTCAGTGATTTCTTTGTGTTTAGAGGTCTAAAGTCTGCTAAAATCTTCAGTGAAACTATTTTAACAAAATCCATCATCAAGTATATCATCTGTGGATTCAAAAATTGTGAAAGATTTTTTTGTGGGTGAAATAGTTGTTGATTAATTATGAGACACATTTTAACATGCAATTCAAAAGAAACACAATTCTCCCTGGTGCAATATTAGTCCACTTGGTGCCATAAAAAACCGATATTGCACTCGGTGCTGTGCGATAATGTTCAGTATAATATACTTAATAATTTGGATTAAAATTCTATGATTTAATTACTTGAAAATTTATTTTAAAAGCTTCAAATTGGATTTTTTAAATTGAAATACAAGAAACATTGAATTTGCTTCAATGTATTTTCATCTGCATGCATGCCATTCCGTCTTTTTTATATATTATAATCCAAAACTTCAAAGTCTTTTTTCCATTTGTTGTACAATATTATGTCTGCGTCCGCCTTTTTCATGTAAAATTCAATTTGCAGTTTTAAGATAAATTGATACATAATCAGGTATAGCCACTCAGGCCAGACTGTAAAGAATAACATATTTTCATAATCCATGGGAAAATTTGAAATCAAAACATTTTGAATGGATGACAAGTAATCAGTCGCTTTTGAGACATTCCCACGGGAGGAGTTATCTCTGAACAAAAGAACCTATTTGCTTAGGGGAGACAATTGGGCAGTCACAGATTCTCAAAGACCAGCCTCTTCTGATTTCTAATTATCATACTGACCAACTAACTTGAATCTGATTGGTCTAGGGCAGGGCCATTCTCAACAAATGTGATAAGGTCTTTTTTTATAAGGTGGGTTTAGCATAAACTTCCAATAAACGAAAAATTTATCTAATTTGCTCTATTAATTCATTTTGCTTGAATCAGTCCTTTTGACATTTGCTGTAAACACTTTCCATATATTTACAATCCAAGAATAGTGTATTTTCCACATTGCAGAAATTCGTTTTCAAATAACATATTTTTAATGTTTTCATTGTGCAAGTTAGAAACGTTAAACAATGAAGTTAAAAGTCTAACATAGTCATTGTAATATTTTGGACCAAATATTCCAATTTTATTATTATTATAAATTCCCCCGTTAGGGGAATTTATATTGTTTTTGTTCGTTTTTTTTTTTTTCATCATCTTTTTTCCTCCTCCTCCTCCTCCTCCTCCTCCTCTTCTTATTTTTCATCACCACTTTTGAGAGCTCATATTTCTGGAACTATTTATGATATCTTCTTAAAAATATATACCTATAATGCACTTGCAAAGTACTATAACATCCTGGAATTACAGAGCGTAATTACTAGTACTCTGGAAATTACGTCTAAAATTCATAAAAAATTTGTGTCAACGGTTCTGGAATAACCGCAATACGAAATTACATCAAATTTTAACACAATAATCTCTAAAGATATACAAAGTGCTAAAAGGCGGCTTTTGGCAATATCTCTAAAAGTTTTTTTTATATGAATTTTTCAAATAAGGGAATTCCCAAAATTGCTACTAAAATTTTCCAAAAACTAGGAAGAAATGCTCCAATCAAGCTGAAATTGTAGGCAGTTACAGTCATACTATAGTGTAACAATCCACTAGAATTTCAACTTTCTAGCTTTAACGGTATCGGCGCTATAGCACCACAAAAACCCTATTTTCAAGCGCCGATAACTCGGCTCCTATTAAAGCTACAGAAAAATAAAAAACACCACCAGAAAGCTCTGTTTCTTAGCTTTCACATGGTATAAAGCATTCTACTGTGGTGCCGTCCGTTGAAAATCGCGGTGGACCCTGAAAATTTTATCTCACTTTTTTCCTCCCCAAATGCTTCTTATGGCTGGAAACACCTTTTCCTGGCCATATGCCAATTTCATCGCTTCTCATACCTCACTGGCTGCACATTTTCTTTGTTGAAATTAATGCTGACCCAATTACATTTCTGTGTGAATCATCGGATTGGGAAGGTAGAAGGGAAGGGGCAGGGGGATGTAAGGGGGCAGGGGGATGTAAGGGAGCAGGGGAGAGGAAGGGAAGGGGGGAATTTATCTTTGTAATTGTGCACAATTACAGGTGTACTAGTTATTATTAATTTTTTATTAACATATTACTGTATTTTTTACTCAAATGTTCATTTAGTTAATATTTCATTGTATTGCATGATAGCTGTTGCTCACTGTGCAATCAGAGCTACAATGACCAGAAGCAGTCATGCTTCAGTGACCATTGGTTGGGGCCAAGTTTTTGGTGCTGTCGCATTCAGTTGTTTTAGCCTATGGAAATTTCCTGTCTATTGAAAAGTTTGTAACTGTAAAGCAAGATAGAGATTCAAATCACTTCCACACAGACTGCTCAAGAAGAAGCAGCTGGAGTGAACAATTTACATTCAAAATTATGGTCAACATTGTAACATTATAAGGTATGTGTTTTTTACTTGATTATTGTAGTTCTCAATTATTTCTTGTCAATTTTAAGATCTACCATTTAAATCAGTATATTTATAGGAGCTTATTAATTTACTCCAGACTTAAACATATGCTTGGAGTTTGAGTATGTCAGGGGATTCTGATCTGTTACAGGATGTCACATTGTTGCTGTAAGCATCATTTATGTTCCTACTTTGCTTGTAATTTGTCAGTAGATAAAGATGTTTTGTTTGATGACATGATGGTCCAAGAGCATTTAATGAATGTCACTTGTGTATTGATCCTCATTTATAATTATTGCTGGTTAATTTTTAATAGATATAGCAGTAACTGTATAATTGAAAAGTTTATAATGATAAATATTATGCCTCTAAATAGCCCACACTGGTGCTAATGGGGCCAAAAGGTACAAAATAAATCTTATAAATTTCTTAAATGTGTATTGATATATGTCGTTCAATGTTTGCAGATTACCTAGTCATCTGGATTTGAGTAATAAAGACAACCTCGTATCAAAAAATAAGATCTATTCGTCCTCTGTTGCACTTCGGCTCCAATAGTAATAGCAACAATGGCTGGCTCCGATGATGAAGGAAATGAAGCAGACGCCATCGCGAAAGAGAAGATCAATCGTGGTCACAGAAAGACTACTTTGACGAAAGCGTTGAATGCTCTTCAAAGACACATGGCGGATGAGGAGGTTGACCTTGTGAAGAGTAAGTTGACTGATCTAAAGGGTGCTTTTGCTCGATTTGAAGAAGCCCACAGTGTGTATCATGAAATGTTGAAAGACGATAAGCAGATTGAAGAAAGTGATAATTTTTTCCTTAAGGCTGAATCGGGATATACTGAAATAGTTATGAAAGTCCGATCATGGTTAAAGACAGTCACCAATGCAGAGGTGAAACCCCAGAATGAAAATCTTTCAGCGTCCGCTTCTGTTCAGCCCGATATCAGTCGTCTGATGAATCTGCCAAAAGTGGAATTAGAAGTGTTCGATGGCAACCCCTTTATGTATCATGCTTTTATAGCTGTATTCGAAGAGAGTGTAGAGAAAGTTATCGATGATCCTGGTGCAAGACTTTCTCGACTTTTGCAATACACAAAGGGAAAAGCAAAAGACGCAATACGATCGTGCTCATTACTGGCCGCAGCAGACGGATATAAAGAAGCACGAAGGATATTGAAGAATCGATTTGGCGACGACAATCTAATCACGGAGCGGATTGTGGAAAATATCACGACTGGAAAATCCGTGAAATCTTCTGCAGACTTGCAAGTGTTGGCTGATGAGCTTACCAACTGCCACAACATCTTGCTGCGAATGGAAAAGCTCAAAGAAGTTGACAGTCACGGTATCATTAGGCAGGTTGTTCTTCGTCTTCAGAATCATCTTCAGTATAAGTGGCGTGATTTTGCTTTTGATGCCAAGGAAAAGACAAAATCCTATCCAAGCTTTGGAGAATTCGCTAAGTTCGTCTCCAAGGAGTCAAACAAGGTCAATGACCCGACCTATGGAGATGTCGGTGGCAGGCGTGACAAGTTCAAGCAGGCAGCTGATTCAAAGAAAGGTCATGTATCTTTCAATTCAGATGTGAAGCAATCTGATCGTAGCAATAATGGTAGAAGATATCATTGTGTTATGCGTAAACAAAACCACAAATTGTTCTATTGTGAAAACTTTAGAAAGTTAAAGCCTGTAGAAAGACTTAGATTTGTAAATGAGCACAAGCTTTGTCATATCTGTTTCTTAGGCAATCATGTTACTGACAATTGCAACGGCAAATTAAGTGCAGTGTTCCAGATTGTGGTGGCAATCATAGCAAGTTTATACATGTTGATGTAAATGATGCCACTCATGTAAACGCGGGTATAAACTTAGAAAGTGATGTTTTCTTACCTGTTGTTGAAGTAGATGTCGAAGGCAAATTCCGTACTGGAGCGTTGTTAGATACTGGTTCTAGTGGTACTTTCTGTAGCAAGACTCTGGTTGATGTACTTGGTATCAAAGGTTCCAGTGTGAAGTATAACCTCAGTACATTGAGTGTCCAAGAAAATAGGTCTTCATCTATTGTTAACTTGGAAGTGATTTCCAATGATGGTAGTCAAAAGGTTAAACTTACTGATGTCATTGTTGTTGACAAGATTCCTGTCAAACCTCCATTATGTGAACGGTTCAGGTCACATTCTCATCTTGATGATATTATGTTTGCTGATGTTGAGCATGTAGATCTTATTATTGGACAAGATCACGCTGAATTGCTTGTACCTTTAGAGACCAGGGTAGGACAGCCTACTGAACCATTTGCATGTAGGACAAAGTTAGGATGGACAGCAAATGGTCCAAGTTTCAGTGGTAGTCCTGTTGCAAAGAGTGTCGTGTCTCACTTCATTAGTAAGTCATCTTTGGAGGACAAGGTTCAAAACTTGTGGAGTGTCGAAAATGAAGGTCTTGTCACAGATTGTCCATCATGGTCTATTGAGGACCAAAAGGTTATTGATTTATGGAATAGGGATATGAGGCTTGTTGATGGTAGGTTCGAAATTCCCATTCCATGGAAAGATGATGCAAAGCTGAGTAACAACATTGGTGTCGCAAAGTCACGTTTATCTTCTCTTTGCCGTAGTCTACAGAAGAAGGGTTTGTGGAATGGTTACAATCGAGAAGTTGAAAAACTCCTTTCTTCTGGTTTTGCTGAGCGTGTTGTTCCTGATGAGGTTAAGGTCTCGGAAAATGTGTGGTACCTTCCGCATCAAGTTGTCTTGAATCCAAAGAAGCCAGATAAAATCAGAATAGTTTTTGATTGTGCTGCAAAATTCGATGGGGAATCCTTGAATGACAAGATAAGACAAGGTCCTGATCTCAACAATAGGCTTCTGAATGTACTCCTCAGGTTTCGACAGCATAGTTTGGCCATTCAAGCAGATATAGAGGCAATGTATAACCAGGTTGTTATTCCGGTAAAAGACAGGGATGCGCTGCGGTTCCTCTGGTTCGACGAAAAGGGCGAAATTGTTCACTACCGCATGACCAGGCATCTGTTTGGTGGAATATGGTGTTCCTGCAGTTCCGCATTTGCACTTCAGCATTCACTTGAATTGGTAAACAACGTTGATCCATTGGTACGAGATACAATTATGCATGGATTTTATGTTGACGATTGCTTGAAGTCTGTTCAGAGTAGAGAAGAGGCTGTGTTGGTTGTTGAGAAAGTTGCTGAAGTCTTAGCAAAGTGTGGATTCAAGCTCACAAAGTTCATCTCAAATGATCCAGAAGTCCTTACTTGTGTTCCTATAGACGATAGAGCTAGAGAGGTCAAAGAGTTGTCTACTTCGTCTAGTAGAGTTCTTGGTGTTAAGTGGGACTTCAATTTGGATGTATTTCAGTTTCACTTCAGCTTAGAGGAAAGTAAACAGGTGTCCAGACGTGCCATGTTATCCAGACTTGCCTCACTGTTTGATCCACTTGGGATGATGAGTCCAATTACAATTACTGGAAAGATTCTTTTCCAAGATGTTACAAGGTTGAAGGTCGGTTGGGATGAAAATTTGCCTGATGAGATGTTGCATAAATGGAAATCATGGATATCTGATTTGAACTAGAATCGCAAGCGATGATAATATGACCGCGGGCAGTGCTGGATGCCTTTTGGTTGCAATCAAGTGTGATTGCCTCGGTCCCTAAAAGATAAATAACGATCTGTGTATTGAGTGCAGCTCATTTAGCCCTGGGATAAAAAAGCTCAATTGTATAATAATAAAGATGTACATAGTCGAGTCTATGGCATATTGGCGCCTCTATTTGAGGGGGCTGTGTGTGTAGGCCCATCTGTGTGAGTGCGCCCATCTGTGCATGCACGGCCTTCGTGTGCACGCCTATTCGTATGGCCATATGTGTGTGTGCACGCCCATATGTACGCCCGTCTGACTGTTTGTATACGCCCATATGAGCATGCCCGTCGTGTGTGTAAGCCCATGTGTGCACGCACGCCCATCTGTGTGTGCATGCCCATCTGTATGACCACATGTGTGTGAACGCCCATGCGTGTGTGGACGCCCATGTGTGTGTGGACGGCTGGACGCCCATGTGTGTGCGGATGCCCATGTATGTGTGCAGGGTCACTTGTGTGTACACAAACACCTGTCTATGCAAGCACACCTGTATGCCTAGCTGTGTGGGCATGTGCAGCTGTACACTCATCCGTGTGTAGGTCCACTTGTAATCCCATCTGTGTGTGTATGCCCATGGGTGTCTGTACACCCATGGGTGTATACAGCCATTGGTATATACACCCATTGATATATATATATATATATATATATATAAACAATCTTCAGTATACACTCGCCCATGTCAGTAAACTGTCATGATAAGTAGACCAACTGACCTGCCACCTGACCTGCCTGCCTACCTACCTACTTATCTATTGCTAGTCCCTTTGATAAGGCTGGCCTGCTATACCAATTAAATATCAGTTCCCCTGGCGGCAACTTTTTGCTGTAGTCGGTCTTACTTTAGCCTGTGGATTTTAAATGTACCCATTTAACCTGTTGTGTGGATGTTAATATGAACTATTTTATCAAATGCATGGGATTACTCTTACGCAGCTCAAACTACGCAGCTATGCGGTTCGCCAAGATCAGGCGGTTCATTACAGGAATTGATGATGATGATGATGATGAAACACTTCTGTAAAAGAGTTGACCAATGCTGAATGATAGGCCTAATTGCATTTAGAGATTTGACACTTTAATACCAATTAATCAGACAATGACACTTCAATGCCTATCATAAACTTTCAGTTCAATGCCAATCATGCATTGATACAATGCAGAAGCACTAACTTACAGGTACTTACAGGTCGTCTTCTGACTTGAATAGGCCTAACACCAAATGGAGGCCTAATAATAATAATAATATGAGGAGTTATACAGCTTAGATTTACTAACTCAAGTTAATTTCGGCGGCGGCGCTTGTCATATTTTTTGGTGGCTAAGCTGACAAGATTCAGCCAACTTCGACTTGACAGTTTGGCGGCAGTGGCTAATTTTGGCAGCACTTCCGGGCTCAAGCCCCAGCAGTGAAAGGTCCAGTAATCCCCCCCCCCCACATTATCTGGATCCCCCCTGACGAATTAGTTAAAGAGACTTACTGCAGCCTACCTTTCCACAATGGCCTAGACGCTATCTACCATAGACAGGAAACCCCCCAGAAGACTGTCTAATAGGCCTAGGCATCAGAAATTTTATAATGCCCATGAATCAGAAACAAAATACAAGAGCACAAATTTAAAGACTCTTGTCAAGATTTGTCAGCGCACTGGACGCTGATAAACTTACAATTTAAAAGTCATTGCCATAAACCGGATGTTTTTAATACCAGAGTGAACACTTCCATATGTGACATTCCTTTATTTTTCATGCCACACTGTTCAACTTGGTGAATTGCTACCTTGGAGAAATGCAATGATAACTACCTGTAATTGGGACTAATGGTCATTTAATGCTCCCTGATACAAGAAAGGATTGAGACCTTCTCATTCATCCCATGCCATTATTTATCCACTTATTGATTTATTTATTTATTCACTGACTTAGTTATTCTTACATTTATCTATTTATTCATTTATCTAGCTACGTGCCTATTTATATATTTATCACGCTCATCCGTCCATTGATCCATCCGATCATAAAATTACTTAAAATTTATCAGTATTCCTTTGCTCTATATCTTGAAAAACTCTTTATCATGTTGAATTGTTTGTAACAAGTTTGGACTGTTTTTTCTTGGTTGTCTGGCAATTGAAATTAACTACTAAAACTGTATTCTGCCTTTGCAGAATGGTCACAGGTGATGGTTTTTTAATTTCACAAAGCATAAAAAGGGCGTTTCTGTCATTTGACAACTATTAAAGCAACTATTACTAATATTAGCAACCGAGAGATGCTGATGGCTATTTAAGACGCAGGAACAGACGCCCAACACTAGACGCACCAAGACAGACATACATTCAACACCTAAGTGGGGGCCAAAAACTGCGAAAGTTACGGCCAACTAAGCTATGAAGCTACAAAGATGTCTGAACGGTGATCAGTCAAAACGGCAACAAACAAAAACGGCAACAGACAATAACGCCTACAGCTTATTTTTCTTTTGCATGACAGTACAAAAACGGCTATTGGCCATTACAAAAACGGCAACTGCACTCTACAAAAACGGCTATTCCCGATCTCTTACACTTGACCTGAATATTTTTTGACAAGCATAGAAATGTTGATTACCATTAAAACTTATTTTTTCTTTCTTCTACTATATTACAAAAGAATGCTTTTGTTCCACTCTACAAAAATGGCTATTTCTGATATTTGTGGTTTTTTTAAATGTCAATAGAATATTTTAAAGAAAAACCAATTGTTGTTCTGTCTTTTCACTTCTGAAAAGTTGCTTTACTACAGAATCACGATTGCAATATTTACTCAGTGGCATCACTAAGGGGGGGCTAAGGGGCTGAGCCCCCCCAAATGGAGTATTCAGCCCCCAAAAATCATGGGCAAAAAAAATTAAAAATTTTCCTTGTATGATACTGGTAGTGAATGAATCACCAGAGCCCACAAAAAGACAATGTATATAGTATGTTGTGCATCATTTGCTGTTAATTTTGCAGTTTATCAATTTATAAGGTTAGTAGAGATCCCCAGACATCTAAAATCTTTGGATTTTGAGCAATTTTGGGGCGGCTCGCGCTTCGACTGTTCGGGCCTCTGAAAACGCTTCTAAACTTTGGGGCTTCAGCCCCCACAAACTTTCGTTTCTAGTGACGCCACTGTATTTACTGCAGGGGTTCATAGTTTGAATCAATTTGATCCAACTGCTAATTGTCCTTAGGCCTAATTGTCACACAGATTTATATTAATGATAATTGTTATTTACCCTTCAAACTCAAAGGTTGTCTTGTATTTTGGCTAATTTGTTCTTCATTCACACAATCACTGTCACCTACTTATGAACTGCTCAACTTTTGACACTGGATTACAGTTGACAGTTGTTCTTGTATAGGCATAAACAGTAGGCGTTTTTGTAAAGTGGTATAGCCGTTTTGTATGGACCTGTAGCCGTTTTTGACATCTATTAGTAGGCGTTTTTGCATTGCCGTTCTTGCATTGTCAGAAATCACAGTAAGCGTTTTTGTCTGTAGGCGTTTTGACTGCTAATCGTCTGAACAGTTGGAACCACCAGAGGGACCATTCAGCAGATTCAGGCCACGAAATAGGGTCATCAACAGAAAACAACAACAACATATCAGTAGCTACCTTTCACTCCAGCGTCGGCGTCCAACGACGAATTCTATCTGGCCATATCCACATCCATGTATGTCCCGGGTTTGGTAACCGGGTATATCCATCCAGAACGGGGTATATATCCACGATTTAAGTCCACAAACCATCCATGATCAGGCCCATCACTGCATCAGCCATTCCTGGGCTGTTATTGCTCTGTCCATGCGGTTCGACCTAGCATGTCGCCATCGCCTAATCTTTCATAATATTGAGTTCCCAGCATCCAAAACTGGCTCACTCCATAGCCAAGAAGTTATTCTATGGAGCTGACAATATTATCAGGCTTGTCAATGTGTATATTCCATCGTAGAAAGCAAACCATCCAGAAGTTTCACCAACATTTTCTTTTCAACTGAATGCGCCATACATATCCCACAATGCACTACGCGACCTAGTTTCGCCTGCACACGCATGCAGGGGGGCACTCGCAAGTAATTCTTGTTACAAGTTGTGACTTGTAGCTAGACTTGTAGACTTGGTTTGGCCTCTCAGGTTCTCCTTCTCCCCTTCCTCATGTGACTCATCTACTTGTAACAGAATGGTTGTCAGCAGAAAATTATAAAATCCCCCCAGTGCATAAGATCAGCAGAGCACAGCTCAATATCCATCCAATATTTCCTTGTGTTAAATGACGCAGCACGCTGTCGCGTCCTTAATACTGGCTGCAACACCTTCTAACTGGTACCAGTGTTTAGGAAATTTAATTTCCCAAATTTTAAGCTAAGTTTGGGCTCTATACGACCATTCTTTCTATGTCAAAAGTGCGTCCAAAGCACTCGAGGTTGATGTTCAAAGTTTTGTTGACAAGTTCTTTTTCCTGTCATTTCTCAAAAAATCGGCCTGATAAAAATATTTGAAGCATTCGACATGTTTTCTAATGCTAAAAACTAGATACTTGTATTTTTTTGGTTTTTTTTCAAAGCCATAATTCACCTCAAAACCATGCCCCAAAGATCTGTTATTTCACCCATGCAAGAAAAGATGGCGATGGCCCAGACCTGTGTTCCAGACCTACCAGTGCATAAGCAAACAGGAAAAATGTGACATGAGGGTGTGAGTCGAGCCGGAGTTGGGGGAGTGACAGTGCACATACACATAAAGCAAGCAAAAACACAAAACCAGCTCCTTCGATTTACTAAATTATGCCTCGAAGTGAAATTAATTTAACTCAAATACAGGGATACCAAGCTAATGAGAAATAAATAAATAAGAAATATATAGATAATTAAATAGGCAAGTAGTTATATCCATTACATAGATTACTGATAGGTATATAGATACATGAGGGAGATGAGAAAATACATATTTATAGGCTATGCATCATGAGAGATAATGGACCATAGTCCATAGCCAAAATGCACCAAGATGACCATTCCCTTAGAATGCACCACAATGACAATGGGTAGCATGATATACAATGGGTTAATGAGATGGAAAAATAGCAAAAAAGAACAAAAGTCTGAACATATTTACAATGTAGCAGGAACTTCTCCTGCCTAGTTTAAAATAGCATGGAGCAGGAAAAGAGCTGAGAGTGCCCCCCCCCCCTTCACACAGCGCTAAGCAGCTCAGCACGCAGCCCAAAACAGGATCGGAACAACTTCACAAGCGGTCTGGAAATACCAAAAGAAGGACAAAAAACAATAAGGTAGAGGTTCTGACTATAAAATCGTGAGTGTGAGAACTATATTAAAGACTGCCTGGTGTCACTGGGTCTTGTGAGGCGCGAGTATAGGGTGTAAAGTTACGTGTATAGAGCAAGTTCCATGGCTGTGCATTGACTGCAACTTGTTCTAATCTCCCGCAAAAATGTGCGTTGAATCGTACGATCTGTGCTGATAACAAAATGACCGGCCAGCGCGCTGGCGCGGTCATAATAACTTGTCAGGATTTCAAATTCCCAGATGTCTCAAGACGACAGCTTTCGATAGTGGTGTTTTTGAGTTACATCATTTTAGCGATGCAAGCGAGAGGGCTCTAGGCTGCTGTTCTTATCTTCGGTGTCTAAATGCTTCAGGTGAGATTTCCTGTTGTCTCATTGTTAGTAAGGCGAAAGTAGCTCCTTTGAAGTCATTGAGTATCCCTAGGCTTGAATTGCAGGCGGCAGTCATGTCGGCCAGAATGGATGATTTCCTGCGCATAGAACTTGAACTTGATTTCCTCGATTCTTGTTTCTGGGTTGATAGAGAACTAGTGTTGGCATACATTTGCAATGAAACTCGTCGATGCAATGAAACTCGTCGATTCAATGTGTACTTTGCTAATCGGGTTGGTACGATTCCATCACTTACAAGTTACAAGACCTAATCAGTGGCTTCATATCCCTGATGATCGAAATCCGGCTGATTTAATCACGAGAGGTCAACGGTTTCATCAATTTGATCAGACAAAATGGTTCCAAGGTCCTGAGTTCTTACAACGGCATAAGTGTGATTGGGCTGTTGATTCTAGTGTTCATGTGGTTCTCTCAAACAATGATCCTGAGATTAAGCGAGAAGAGTTGGTTTCCGCGAAAGTTTCACTTGCTGTTACCTTAAAAAATGATCCACTCGACAAGTTGTTTGAACATTATTCCAGTTGGTCTCGGCTCATGCGTGCAGTGTCATGGTTTAGAAGGTTCCAGACTTTTCTTCTTGACAAGCAACAACTTCGCACTATTGGTCGATTATCTGTACAAGAAGTTTGTGAAGCAGAAAAGTCCATTCTGAGGTACTGAAGTCCTTTGCGAAGGAAACTGACTGTTTGCAGAGTGGTAAATTCTTGTCCAAGTCTAGTTCTATTGCTCCACTGTCTCCTTTCATGGATGATGATGGCATTGTTCGTGTTGGTGGTCGAGTTCGCAAGGCGCTTGTAGAAGACATAGTTAAGCACCCACATCTTGTTCCGCATGATCACTCAATTGCTCGCATGATTGTTCAAGATTGTCATAATGTAGCTCATTTGGGACGTGAGTGGGTGGTTAGTCTTGTAAGAGAGAAATACTGGATAACAAAGATCCGGAAGGTTGTGAATTCAGCTGCTAGTGCATGTGTTCCGTGTCGAAAGAAGTTTGCTTGTCCAGAAGTTCAAAAGATGGCAGACCTACCTGCTGAGAGATTGTGTCCAGGCAAACCACCATTTACATTCACTGGCTTAGATTGTTTCGGACCTTTCAAGGTCAAAATTGGCAGATCAGAGGTCAAACGCTACGGATGCGTCTTTACTTGCCTTACTACTCGTGCAATTCATTTGGAGAAATTAGACTCACTGAGTACTGATGATTTCATAAATGGTTTGAGAAGGTTCATGTGTAGAAGAGGTGTACCTGACAAAATCTGGTCAGACAATGGGACAAACTTTGTTGGAAGTATTTCCGAAATGCGAAGAGAATTCAAAAATGTTGATCAAGACAAGATTCATGAATATTGTTTGTCAAAGTCAGTAGAATGGATCTTTCATCCTCCATCTGCCTCCCATTGGGGAGGAATTTGGGAGCGCATGATACGAACCATCAGAAAAGTGATTGTTGGCTTACCAGAATGCAGAATGAGTGACGACATGCTGAGCACACTATTTTGTGAAGTGGAGTTTATTGTTAACGGGAGGCCCATTACGAAGCTGAGCAATGATGCTAATGATCCTTCCCCACTTACTCCAAACCACTTACTCCTACTCAGAGAATGTCACACTCTGCATCTCGGTCAATTTGGTCCAAAAGATGTGTGCAATCGTAGATGGAGATGCGTTCAGCATTTAGCAAATTTGTTTTGGACCAGGTGGATAAAAATGTATGTACCCGAATTACAAAGCAGATGTAAATGGTCAGATCCGAAGGTGAATGTAAAAGTCAATGACCTGGTACTCCTCGTCGAGGAATGTACCCCAAGAGGCTTATGGCCACTGGGAGTTGTAGTGGAAACTGTTCAAGGTGACGATGGTTTGGTCAGAGCAGTAAAAGTAAAGACCAAGGCCACTCAGTTAACCAGGCCTATTTCTAAGATAGTGCTGTTAGAAAGATCAGAATAAACTGTCATATTTATTGCACATTTCGTGTTCTGAATTAGTGTAAACATTTGTTCTAAATGTATGATGTTTCTCGTGTACGTTGAATTATGATTACGAATAATTCAAGGAGGGGAGTGTAATATTTTGAACCAAATATTCCAATTTTATTATTATTATTATTATTATTATTATTTTTTTTTATTAACATATTACTGTATTTTTTACTCAAATGTTCATTTAGTTAATATTTCATTGTATTGCATGATAGCTGTTGCTCACTGTGCAATCAGAGCTACAATGACCAGAAGCAGTCATGCTTCAGTGACCATTGGTTGGGGCCAAGTTTTTGGTGCTGTTGCATTCAGTTGTTTTAGCCTATGGAAATTTCCTGTCTATTGAAAAGTGTGTAACTGTAAAGCAAGATAGAGATTCAAATCACTTCCACACAGACTGCTCAAGAAGAAGCAGCTGGAGTGAACAATTTACATTCAAAATTATGGTCAACATTGTAACATTATAAGGTATGTGTTTTTTACTTGATTATTGTAGTTCTCAATTATTTCTTGTCAATTTTAAGATCTACCATTTAAATCAGTATATTCATAGGAGCTTATTAATTTACTTCAGACTTAAACATATGCTTGGAGTTTGAGTATGTCAGGGGGATTCTGATCTGTTACAGGATGTCACATTGTTGCTGAAAGCATCATTTATGTTCCTACTTTGCTTGTAATTTGTCAGTAGATAAAGATGTTTTGTTTGATGACATGATGGTCCAAGAGCATTTAATGAATGTCACTTGTGTATTGATCCTCATTTATAATTATTGCTGGTTAATTTTTAATAGATGTAGCAGTAACTGTATAATTGAAAAGTTTATAATGATAAATATTATGCCTCTAAATAGCCCACACTGGTGCTAATGGGGCCAAAAGGTACAAAATAAATCTTATAAATTTCTTAAATGTGTATTGATATATGTCGTTCAATGTTTGCAGATTACCTAGTCATCTGGATTTGAGTAATAAAGACAACCTCGTATCAAAAAAAATAAGATCTGTTCGTCCTCTGTTGCACTTCGGCTCCAATAGCCATTCAGTTTCAAAATTCAGTTGTAAAACGTTTTCTTGAAAATGTTTCAAAATTGATCATTTACAATGCTTTAATGACCCTTTTCAATATATGTTCTGAAACAGTCTTGAAAAAATGTTTCTCTGACCAATGACCATAATGTCAAATGTCAAATGTACAAGTTTCAATTCATCTTTTTACACATTTTAACAACATTGGAATAATGTTTTTTCCACCTTAAGGAAATATGTTTTCAAAAAACATTTTCTTGAAATATTTCAGAAAGATCAGAAAAAATTAAGTTAGCAGGTTAATGTTGTCAGTCTGCTCATAAATTCAGCTGAAAAACGTTTTATTTTAACATTTTGAAACGGATTATTGATGAAGTTTTGAACACGTTTTTCAGTTAATGTTCAGAAACAATTTTGAAATAAACCTTTTTTCAATGCTAAAGCCAGATGTTAAATCGATGTTAAAACTTTACCAACATTCATAGCATCTGAATAATGTATTGTATGTATAACAGAAACTTATTTTCTGGTAACGTATTTTCAACATTTTCATTTAAAGTTTTTCGATGTAAAAAACGTATTTCTAACATTTTCTTGAAACATTTTTTCTATGTTAAAGTCAGATGTTAAATCGACATTAAAACTTTACCACCATTCATAATGTCGGAATAATGTATTTTATGCGTAATAGAAACTTATTTTCAGGTAACGTATTTTCAACATTTTTTCCACGTTAAAGAAATAGGTTTTCAAAAAACATATTTCTAACTTTTCTTGATACATCTTTTCAATGCTAAAGTCAGATGTTAAACAGACATTAAAACTTTGCCAACATTCATAATGTCAGAATAATGTATTTTATGCATTACAGAAACATATTTACAGGTAACGTATTTCCAACATTTTCATTAAACATTTTAAATATGTTAAATTTTAACGGTTTGAATAACACGTTTTTCATTAACATTGAAATTTGGTTAAAAAAATGTTATGAAATAACGGTTTGACCCAACAAACACAATTACGTTTAAATTATGTTTATAAACGGTTGAAAATCCGTTGAAAAACCGTTTTTTCATTACGTTTAAATAATGTTAAATTGGATGGTCCAAAATACATGATTTTAACGTTGAACACAAACGGTTAGAATAATGTCATGCTGATGTTTCCAAAAACTGTTTCATATTGCGTCAAATAATCAGCAAAATTTCGTTTGGAATTAACGGTTTTCCAAAAACGTTTTTAAATGTTATTTTGATGTTTTCTCCCATGGTTATAATTTATCATTTATTTTCTGTTTATATGACATTTTTGATTCACTCTTTTGGCAAACATTTATTCAACGCATCAGAAAGATGTTTTTAGAATGTTTGCCAATGCATGCTTTTATAACATTATTTGGAGAATGGTTATTTTACTTTATGAGAAAACCGTTATTTGACGTACTTGGAAAATGTTTTCATTACGTAATGAAGAAAGCGTTATTTTTACGTTTTGAGGAAACATTTTTTCAACATTTTTTGGAAACGTTTTTATTGCGTTGTGGGGAAAACCATTTTTCAACAGTAATATTTCAACATTGGAGGAGGAATGCTTTTATTATGTGCGTCTTTGTACATTATTATGTGTGTCTTTGTACATTTCTGAAACAATTGATTTTCTTTTACGTGATGATTTTAGTATTGTTTTCAATGATGTAGCAGAATCTGTGTTTATAGAAATTGATAAGTCTGTCCTGAATACAACAAGTAACATCATAATTGGTGACATTTATAGACCTTCTAATACGCCTGTTATTGAATTTAATAATTGCCTAGAGCAATTACTTGTGCAGGTTAGCAGAAGTAAATCATTATGTTATATTATGGGTGACTTTAATATAGATTTACTGAATACTGATACTCATCCTCAATCTGCTGATTTTCTCCACCTGTTCCTCAGCTACAGTTTTATCCCTTTGATATCTAGACCAACCAGATGTAATGTAGGCAATGCTACTCTTACTGACAGCATTTTTACAAATAATCTACAAACCTTAGAAAAAGAATCATGTAGTGGTTTTCCTCTTTCAAAGTATCTCTGACTATTTCCAAATGTTTGTATAAAATAGTTTGAAATATAAAAACAAATCAGGCTAGTCAAATTATATACAAAGAGCTTATTACTCCTCGGAATATTAATAAGTTTAAAGATATGTTAATTAGACACAAATGGGATGATGTATTAAAGTGTAATGATGTCAATCATTCAACAAACATATTTATAGATCAATTAACCTACTTTTACAAGATATGTTTCCCTGTTAAGAAAATTGTTGTTAAACCTAATCACAAACCATGGGTTACTCAGTGTTTACTTAAGTCAATTAAGAGGAAAAACAGTCTGTACAAAGCCTATCTTAAAAATCCAAGTGACATCACTAAATTAAATTTTCGAAGTACAGAAATAAACTTACACATCTGCTTCGTATAAGTGAGAAGCGCTATTATACTAATTGTCTCAAAAAACATGTGCATGATTTGAGAAAATCATGGAATGTTATTAATGAAATATTAGATCGTAACAGAAAAACTGATGCGTTACCTGATGTTTTCCAATCTGATCATGGTAATATAAATGGACATAAGAACATTGCTAATCACCTTAATAAAATTTTTTGCTTCAGTAGGTAGTGAGTTAGCAAGTCATATCCGATCTACCCCACTAGATCCTTTACAATACATTCAACCTCATAACCAGTGCTTTACACCTCGTAATATAAGCGAGGATGATTTAAAAAAGGTATTCTTAACTTTAAAAAACTCTGCCCCAGGTTATGATGGAATTCGTCCTTCAGTATTAAAGTCTGTGTATGATCAAATTAAATTTCCATTAATTCATTTGATAAATATCTCCTTTCTTACAGGAATATTTCCTGATAAGCTAAAAGTAGCTGTAATTACTCCTATCCATAAACAAGGCAATAAGCAACTTGCTGGCAATTATCGCCCAATATCAGTTTTGAGCGTTTTCTCCAAAATCTTCGAAAAATTAATGTATAATCAACTATATAACTATTTAACTGTGAATAATCTAATCTACAAGCATCAGTATGGGTTCCAAGAAGGGCACTCAACTGACCATGCTCTAATTACAGTAACAGATTATATTTATAAGGCAATGAATGAGAAAGAACAAGCTGTTGCCGTATCAATTGATCTCAAAAAGGCTTTTGATACCATTAACCATTCAATCTTACTACGTAAATTATCACGCTATGGTCTTAAAAATACATCACTGTTGTGGTTTACTAGCTACCTATATAATAGACCTCAAAAGGTCAAATATAACAGTAACATTTTGTCAAGTTATGAAATTATGAAATGCGGTGTGCCTCAGGGATCTACCCTGGGGCCACTGCTTTTCTTATTATATATTAATGACTTGGCCCTAGTGAGTGACATCTTAACTTTTGTTTTATTTGCTGATGATACCAACATAGTTTTGAAAGGCAAAAACTTATCTGAGTTAACTGACACCTTCAATATTGAACTAAATAAACACTCAGACTGGTTTGCAGCGAACCAACTTTCCTTAAATGTAAATAAAACTAATTGTATTAAATTTAGTAATGATCGAACTAATTGTAACCTTAGAATTAAATTAGATGATAAAGAAATTGCTCAAGTAGAAGTTATTAAATTCTTAGGTGTTTATATAGATGATAAGTTGACATGGAAATACCACATTAATTATATCAGTAATAAAATCAGTAAATCTATTGGTATTCTATATAAAGTAAGATATACTCTCAACCGACAGTGGAAATTAAATCTTTACAAAACATTTATACTACCTTACTTGAACTATTCTAATACTGTTTGGGCTTCAACTTATAAAACCTCAATTAAACCATTAATTGTTAAACAAGAAAGAGCCCTAAAAATTGCTTTAGATATGCACCATCTCACCCCTAGTGTAGTAGTCTTTAACACTGCAAAAGTTCATTCTGTTTATGAAATTAACTCCATTCATGTGTCTATTTTTATGTATAAGTATGTAAATAGTTTGCTTCCCTTAAGCTTTGTCAATATGTTCACCCAAAATAGAAACATTCGTTCATTACAAACTCGAAATTCTGAAAAATTTTATTTACCATTTCCAAGAATAGAAAAATTTAAATTTTCAATAAAGTTTATTGGACCATCAGCCTGGAATTTGCTTGCTGATGACATTAAAAGTTGTGATAGTCTTTTGCATTTTAAGAAGAAAATTAAGAATCATTTTTTTAGTGATAGGAACATCTAATCATCTCTTGTTTATTCATTTAATCTGTATTAATTTGAAATAACTATTTGTACCCTATATTATTGTTACTAACTTGTTTTTTTTTTTCTAAAATAATTGTTAAAATGTGTTTGTATTTCTTTGGTAAAAGTGTGCTTACTCGTGTGTAACTGTTTTATTAGGCTAACAAGCCTCTCGAGGTTTTAAGCCTACTATATTATGTACCGCTGTATTGTACCCCAATTAAATGATCAATAATAAAAATATTAAAAAAATGAAAAAATTATGGTCGGGTAGTCGGGGTGGCGCTGTATATATTTGATTTGTTGTTTGTATTTTCCTTTTTATTGCATCTAAAGGATCCTGTGTGACTGCTGGCCTCACCATGTTCTTCCACTGCAAAGAAAGTATTTGTGATCAGTAAATTGTTGTTCACTAGTTACACGATAAATACAAAATGTCAATAATGGATAGGCCTATATATGTGAATAAGTTATAAATCTCATAGAAATAAGGTATAAGCCAAATAATAAAAAAAAACGGCAGAGATTTAGAGAAGGCAGGTAAATAAGAAAGGAAGACAACATCATTGTAGGAAAGAGAAACAAAAATACAAATGGGAACTAGAGTATTCAAGATTTTAATGTAAAAAAATTGAATCCCAATATTTTTAGTATATTTTCATTGTTAAACTCCCCCCCCTATCTGACATTTTCTGGATCCACCCCTGGGGAAGATAGGAAAGACAGGATGTGATATAAAACATAAGACTGGAAGGATAAAATAGATGAACCAGATAGGAAAGATAGAATAGATAAGCTGCATTGCAAGGACAAAGTAGATTAGTCAAAAAGAAGAATAAGGTAGAAAGTATAATATAGATGAAGGATACAACAGGAAGGAAAAGATTGATAAGTTACATAAAATTGATGAGATGAATTAGATCAGGTGGACATTATCAATTTGATAGGTTTGATGGACCGATTGATGGATAGACAGATAGAAAGATAGATAGAAAGATAGAGAAAAAGATAGAAAGATAGATGGTTAGGTAGATAGCTATATAGATAAATAGATAGATAGATAGATAGATAGATAGACAGATAGATAGATAGCAGATTCCTTGAAATGGATACCTGAATTGCAAGACATTTTGGAAAGTTATATCTGGCTTACAAATTTTTACATTTTGGAAAGTTATATCTGGATTACAAATTAACACATAGAGCCTCAAATTGAAGTTTCCAGTAACTCTAATAAAATACTGGTCTTTGGTAAATTAAAAACTTATGCTAGGAGGTCAGGCCTAATCAAGGGAAAACTGTTTTTCTAGATAGATAGATAGATAGATAGATAGATAGATAGATAGATAGATAGATAGATAGATAGATAGATAGATAGATAGAAAGATAGAAAGATAGATAGATAGGTAGCATAAGCAAGATTGTGATGATAACAATACCTGGAGGCTGCAGCCAAGAATTCCTGAAGTTATTGTGTATCTGCAGAAAAATCCTGGAAGAAAAAGTGAAGTTATAAAATTAGTGTTCTTTACATATTTCAAAATATTACCATCCAAATAATGTAATGCATGTTTCTCAATTGATAAGAAATATTGAAAAACTCACCTATGAGTCTTCAGCATGACGTTGCCTGGACAAAATCTGGACACTTCTAATTCTATCTACTCTATAGCATGTGCATTCAGCCATGGAGGTTAACTGACTTTCTTGCATAAATTATAGGGGGTAATTAGGGGGTAATTAGCCACTCTGGAAATGTCATTCGACTATGCTTTACAATGAGCAAATTATATTGCAAAATAAATTCTTGTATATTTATATCTGTGTATTTGAATCTTAAATTAGCATTGAATTTAATTGATAGAGTTTACAAAAAGAAACTTAAATGTTGGATTATTATTTGGAATATGCCACAATATAGTTATAATTATAGCATGCCAATATTATGATGTTATGTTACATGTAGATCTATACAATTTACATATTTGACCTGTCTACTTAACTATCTAGTTATCTATTTAATTATCTATTTATCTATCATGTTATCTATTTAGTTATCTGTCTTGCTATCTATCTAGTTATCTTTTTAGTTGTCTATGTAGTTACATGTATATAAAAAAAATGCACAAATTGGACCTGTCTACCTATCCATCCAGTTATCTATTTAGTAATCTAGTCATCTAGTTCTTTAGTTATCTATTCTTCTGCCTAGTTATCTATTTAGTTGTCTATCTAGCTGTCTATCTAGTTAAATGTAGATCCATTGATTTTACAAATAGGACCTATCTACTTGTCTGCCTATTTATTAAGTTATCTAGATATCTGTCTAGTTAACTTATCTATTTTAAAGTGATCTATCTAATGATCCATCAAGTTATCTATCTATCTATCTATCTATCTATATCTATCTATACATCTATCTATCTATCTATCTATCTATCCGTCTATCTATCTATCTATCTATCTATCTATCTATCTATCTATCTATCTATCTATCTATCTATCTATCTATCTATCTATCTATCTAAGTAGACTCAGACTCAGACTCAGACTCAGACTCGTTTATTTTTTGCTCATAAAATAAACAAAACACATCTATTACCAGTATACAAAATAAGAATAAAGAGCAAAGGGAACCCTCGATGGCAAAAAAAATTGCCGCTGCTGAGGATCCCCAATGTTGAGAAAAGTATAAAGGCACAGCAGACAGCTCGTACTTATCAATCCAATATGACAGGTAAGGAAGAGACAAAAAAAGGAAGAATCATAGATCAAGTATAGAAAAAAAAACACACAGTTTTAGAGCTGACGGGCTGAGACAAGAGGGTCTGCAACAGTGAAGAAGGGACTTTCTTGTAATAAAATTAATTTCTGTTACATATATAACAATGAGGAATTGAACAATTTGGATCATAACTATCTAATAATTTAATTTTGATGTAGTTTTTGTATCCATTAAAACTATGTGTAAAAATCTTAGTCTTGAAATTTTCTTGCATGTCATTAAATAATTTGGTAAATTTGTATTTTATGTCACCTCTCGCAAACTCACGTCTCACAGCAGGCAGCAGCAGAAGAGAAGCATGTCTCGTATTATAATTATGTCTAGTCAAGTTTCACCAGGATTGACAATCTCTTGAAAATATTTAGGCACTGGGCCTTTGATAAACCGATAACATAGTTTGCAGTCATGCAGTGCACATATATCTTCCAGTTTTAAAATCTTCAACTGTTTGAACAGGATATTCGTATGAGCATTGAATTTGCTATTGGTAATAATTCTCACTGCCTTTTTCTGTAATTTAAATATAGTTTGAGAACGCCAGCCCCATAGAGTTATGCCATAATTGAAATACGATGAAATTAAAGCATTATAGATATTAAGCAGAGCAACAGCTGGTAAGGTATGCTTCAAACGACACAAAATGCCTATTGTTTTACTGATTTTTTTCGATAGAGTAGTAATATGTCCTTTCCAACTTAAATTTTTGTCTAACACTAATCCTAGGAAATTAAATTCATTAACAAATTCAACCTTAGTATCATTCATTGTAATATCAGGAGGAGTTACCTGCCTTTGGGGTGCATGAAACATCATAGCTTTTGTTTTACTAACATTAAGTGATAGTTTATTCAGTTTTAACCATTTATCAATTAAATATAATTCATTGTTAATGTCACTCTTCACTGTAAGATAATTAGTATAATTCAACGAAGCAAAAAGAGTCGTATCATCTGCGTAGATTATTGGTGTTAGACATGTGGTAATGCTAGGAAGATCATTAAGATAGATAATAAATAACAAAGGGCCTAATATAGAGCCTTGAGGAACCCCACATTTAATTTTCATCAAATTTGATTGAGTACCATTCATTTCGACATATTGAAATCTATTACTGAGATAGCTTTCCATTAATTGATATGATGAATCACTAAACCCATAGAATTTTAATTTATGCAATAAGATGTTGTGATCCAGTGTGTCAAAGGCCTTTGAAAGATCCATGAAGATAGTAATAGGTATGTTATTTCGATCCATTTCCAAGATTATTTTGTCCACTAGTTCCATTGCCGCAAATTCTGTAGAATGATTAGACCGAAAACCATATTGACTAGGGAAAAAAAAATTAAGTTGATCAAAATGGTGATATATCTGATCATACATTATTCGCTCAAAGACCTTTGACACACTAGGTAGCACCGAGACAGGACGATAGTTATCAAATAGGTAATTTTATTTTTTTTTATATAACGGAGTAACTTTTGCAATTTTAAGTTTATTAGGAAAGTGACCGGACAGGAAAGACTGGTTTATGAGTTTCGTCAAAGGCAACGCTATTTCGTTTTTTCATATGTTTAAGTAATTTGTTTGATAACCTATCTTGACCAGCACTGGTTTTTGGCTTAAGTGAGTCAATAGCTTTAATGACTATGTTCTTATCAACTGGACTGAAACCAAATTGGTTTTCCACTGGAAATTTCAAAAAGTCCTTGAAAGATTCATTTACTGGCAGTACAATGTTCTCTGACAAATTAGGGCCTATATTTATGAAATATTTATTAAATTCATTAGTGATTACATTTAGATCAGACTGGGAATGATTATTGATGAGAAATTCTTTGGGGTAGTCATTTGAATTTATAGTTCTATTCATTATATTATTAATGGTTGACCAAGTTTTTTTCATATCACATTTAAATCTAAAGAAGCAATTAGAAAAATACTGTTTTTTTGCAGCGCGAATTGTTTTTTGGAGGATCTTTGAGTACGTTTTAAAATTAACCGTAGTACTTTGATATTGAGAACTTTGTGGTGAAAGTGATTTAAGTTTAATATATAGCTTATCTTTATAGGAAATAGACTTGAGTATGGCATTGGTCATCCATTTAGATTTCTTATGCTTGTATTTATTAAAACGAACAAACTTCACAGGAAAGTTTTTTTTTACATAATGAGTCAAAATATCATTAAAAGCATTGTAGCCCTCTTCAACATTTTCTTCAGAAAGCCTGCTAAATTGCTCAGATGCCTCTGGGCTATCCATATCTTTTTTAAAGTTCTCATAATTTTCATTAGTTTCAGAGAAAACTTTAACAAGTCTACCCCGACATCTATCGCTGTTTAAGAAATCTAGAGAAACAAAATAAGGAAAATGATCTGAAATATGTTTCAGTAGTACCCTAGCAGTTGTTGGTGAATAATCATCAGAAACTTTAACGAAGAAGTTATCTATTAATGTACCACATTGTTGAGAAAGACGTGTTGGAACAGTAATTTTTGGTATGTATCCGTTAGACATAATATTATCACGTAAATCATTAACAGCATTATTGTCTTTATAATTCAGCAAATTGATATTAAAATCTCCAGTTAGAACGACAGGTTTATTATTTTTTTAATTGGTTAATACTGAAGCTAAGTCAGTTATAAAATTGCTAATATGCTCATAATTTGGTCTTGGAGGTCCATATAAGTTTCAAAGAATCAACTTTTTTTTTACACAATGTTTATCTGTGACGTAAATCTCTATGAACTGACCATCCCAAAACTCGGAGTGAATATCCAAGTTAACACATTTAAATTCATATAATTCACGAAGATAAATAGCAACTCCACTATGTGCACTGCATGACTTACCAAGTGATATGAGATTATAACCTGGAAGTTTAAAAAATTATAGGTCGCTTTCCGCTGTGAGCCAAGTTTCCTGCAAGCAAATGGCATCAATTTTGCTACTAGACTCATTACATTGATCGATATAAGTTTTCAAAATTTCAAATTTAGCATTTAATGACTGGCAATTAAGACTAATAATTTTAAAATAATTTCTTTTAGAATCAAGTAAATGCATAAAGTCTTCATCATTGTTATATGGAGAATGTTGAAATAAATTTGGTTCACCGTCAGCACCCCTCTCATCATCAACCACATCACGCTCCATCAAATCAATAAGCGAAAAATTTCCCTCAAAAGTTGGTTGACTTTCTGTCATGGATTTGTGTCAAAGAAAGAAATTGCCATCCACTGTGCCTGAAAAAATATAATTAATGAAGTAATTGAGCAGACAGAATTGTAAATAGTTTTAAACGAGGAATAATAATTGAGCTTGTCTGAAGACATTAAAGATTCATTTAAATAACACATATTCAAAACGTGACTGATAAACATGATCACAGAGCAGAGACAAAAACTGCACCTGATGAGCAAAAATGGATGAGTCCATATATATCAACGAGACAAAGATATTAGAAAACTAGAAACATAATAAAGTACCGAGTAAACCCCCCCCCCCCTTACCAGAAAAGCCTTTGAAGAAAATATAC
This sequence comes from Platynereis dumerilii, assembly GCA_026936325.1. NCBI lineage: Eukaryota > Metazoa > Annelida > Polychaeta > Phyllodocida > Nereididae > Platynereis > Platynereis dumerilii. The sequence continues at coordinate 92,327 of JAPTHN010000319.1, forward strand.
AAGTAAGTATCAATCTGTCTATCTATCTAAGTATATATCTATCTATCTATCTAAGCATCTATCTATCCATCCATCCATCCATCCATCTATCTATCTATCTATCTATCTATCTATCTATCTATCTATCTATCTATCTATCTATCTATCTATCTGTCTATTTATCTATCTATCTACCTGTTTATCTGTCTATTGTTAGTTTGGTAAACAGTTTGATGGTTAGATTATTAGTGAAATAATAAATGGATCCGATCGGCATTATTCTAAAGGAGAAGGCATGTTCAACTCAAATAAACATTGTAAGTCTCAGAATGGACTATACATCCATACAGAAAGCTAAATAGAAAGTATAAAATCAAGTTGTACTTCAGCTAATGATAATAGATGCATAGATCTGTTTTCCGTATTTAAGATTAGAAACACATATTGGGGCACCAAGTTGTTTTTTATTTTGTAGAATTTAATGCAGTTATTTATATTATTATTAAGTAAACTGTACACAAATATATATGTATATATTTCTATCATTTGTTTTTCAAATGTCTGCACAATTTCAAAATGATATATCTATCTATCTATCTATCTATCTATCTATCTATCTATCAGTCTATCAGTCTATCTATCTATCTAATCTATCTTTCATCTGTCTTTAGAATTCTAGGACGCATGATATTGCATTGTAATTTTAACATGTGAAAGATTGGACGGACCTGAGAGGAAACACCATGAGTTCTGTGCTGCTGCAGCCACAAGTGACAAAATGTTGTGCTTTTCAATTTTAGTAAAAAATTCACAGCACAGCAACGGAAGTAAATAGGAAGATGATTTTTGGTGCAAAAGATGCGCATATTTACGGGCTAAGTCGATATAAGCTTTCTATCCTGGTTGTGTTATTTTTTTCTTCAGAATAAAGCATTAAGTGGCCGAAAACGACATTTTTTCCGATTATTTAGTGCCTTTTTTTTGCTTAGAGGTCTAAAGTTTGCTATAAATTTTGGGGAAAACGATTTTACCAACACCCATCATCAAGTATATCATATGTAGATTCCAAAAGTGTGAAACATTTGTTTGTAGGTGAAATAGTTGTTGATTGATGAAGAGATACATTTTACCATGCAAGTCAAAAGAAACACAACTCGCCCTCATGCAATATGAATCACCTTAGTGCTATAAAAACTGTATATCACTTGAAAAAATGATTAAATATTTTGAAATTGGACTTTTTATATTGAGGTACTAGAAACATTGAATTTGCTTTGAAGTATTTTCATATATCTAGGCATATACACAGCCATTCTGTCATAAGTATAATCCAAAACTTCAAAGTTTTCTTTCACAATCGTTGTACAATGTTTGCTATTATGCCAATTCCTTGTAAAATTCTATTGCAGTTTTAAGATTATAAATTGATACATAACTAAGTATAGCATACACTTCCAATAAACGAAAAATTAATCTAATTGGCTTCATTTTAAAACTCCAGGAGAGCCTCAATTGCTTGCTTTACTGAGTCTATACTTTTGACTTCAGCAACAAAAGAAACATGGGTTTTTCATAGCTTTAAAAACTATTTATTTTATGATAAGTTGATAACCTCAGGTATTCAACCACACACATTTTGGTTGAATCAGTCCTTTTGACATTTGCTGGAAACTCTTTCCATATATTTACAATGTAAGAATAATGTATTTTCAATGTTGCAGAAATACGTTCTCAAATAACGTATTTTTAACATTATCATTGTACATATTAGAAACGTTAAACAATGAAGGTAAAAGTTTAAGATTGTCATTCCGTTTCAAAATTCAGTTGAAAAACATTTTCTTCAAAATGTTTTCAAGTTGATCATTTACAATGCTTCAATGACTCTTTTCAATATGTTCTAAAACAGTCTTGGAAAAATGTTTCTGTGACCATAACGTCAAATGTACAAGCTTCATTAATCTTTTTACATATATTCACGACATCGGAATGATGTTTTTTCCACATTTAAGAAACGGATTATAGATAACATTTTAAAGATGCTTTTAAGTTTATGTTCAGAAATACTTTTGAAATAAGCCTTTTTTCAACGCTAAAGCCAGATGTTAAATTGACAATCGAACTTTACCAACTTTCATAATGTCAGAATAATGCATTTTATGCATTACAGAAACTTATTTTCTGGTAACGTACCTTCAACATCTTCATTTTTGTTTTTCCACGTTGAAGTAACACGTTTTCAAAAAACATTGTTTATTTACCTGTAAATGTGGTTAATTCAATATGGCTGCTCGCGTCCGTCTTCCCCAGCCAGTTTCCCGCCGATCTGACGTTGCGTCACACACCCCAGTCCAATCACGGACCGGGGCCATCCAGAAGCGATGGACCGATGCATCCAGCATAAATAGGCTGGACCCACTTTCGCGGGTCACTCGACCTCTCATTTCGTTCATCATCGATCGCTGCACATCGTCCGCACAGTAAGTCATTGAGCTACCTTCCACTGTCGCACTTTGTAGTCTAGATTGGCCTTCACCTACCTGGTGAGTGAGCCCTTGCGTCCGCTGCTAGTTCACCATTCTGTTACGATTACCATGGGCAGGAAACGTAGGCGTTGCACAGTATGCAGAGAGCCAGCTGCTGGTCACCATGGCCCGATGGGAGCCAGGTGTTATACAATTGTTGATATGTGTGGACCCACTCTTGGTGCTAGTATTGACGCAGTGCGTGACAGGTTTGTTGACAGCGATCACGTTAATGATGGCGTTATGGGGGGCGAGAACTTAGGTCCTGATGGCTCAGGGGGCGTTGGGGATTCACTTCTGGATCAGTCTTTGCATAACCCCAGTGGCACGCATGACCCTCAGTCTGGCTTGAAGGACTTGGTGGTGGATAAGGGTTCCGATGCTGGCTTTAATGTCGGGGAGCATCAGTCGGTTGTCATGGGCACGACACCTGCCGGCAGGGACCCCCTCCATAGGCCACCTACAGCGTCGCCTGGTGTGGAAGCACGTCGCTCCGCACGCATTAAGAATTCCAATGCTCCGATAACTTGGCACGATGGTTACCATTTGGCAGCGCCCAATGCGTCTGCATGGACAGATAGGGTCCCTAACGTAGTCCGAAATAATCCAGCACATTCTGACAGCGGCTCGGTGAAACCCAAGTTGGTAAAATCCGTGTCCGATGTAGCACGTTCCTCGTGCTTGCCCGCTTTGAAGGTCAACAAAACTAGCCGTAAGAACACGGCAGGGGGCGACACCAGCTCCGGTAACCACAATTTCGCCGCCCGGCGTCATGAAAACGTAGTAATTCATACACGAGGTGGAGACACCATCCACAACGTGCGCTACCATGACCCAGAGGTCGCCACCCGGCGTCCAGCCCCCATGGGCTATTCAGCACAGTACCAAGAGGCGCACCTAGCGTCAACCGCCACCCAATTTTACCAGTCCCAGTTACCATGTAATGACGGTTACCAGACAGGCTACCAGTCACCTGCTAGATCATTTATGAACCGGGACAGGCAACCGGTCGGTACCAATAATTATGACACCCAGTTACCTGACACCAGTTACCATAGGGGCCACCTGGCCCACCATGCGCCCTCATCAGTCTGGGATAGGCAACCAGTAGCTGATAGTTACCAGAGGCAGCACCCTGATGCCACGTACCGTACCAGTCTCAATGAAACTTACCGTCCCAGACAAGCTCCTATGCCCGAGAGGGCGCGTGACCACCAAGCATATGGCACCTCTGCATATGCCAACGAGGGATACCTCCCGGATGGACTCGCCCCAAGGACCACCCTGATGGATGAGGACCTCTACGCCAGGGCACGCCCGATGGAAGACCCCTACGCCAGGCCATGGATTCCACCCTTGGCGGAAGGCCCCGCCAGACTGGAGGGATTCGCCCGTGGCCCCGTGATGCCACCCAGGAGGAGCAGCGGCCCCCGCACCTACCACAACCCTGAGGACTACAGGTCTCGAGTACCTCATCACATAGACGCCCGAGCTGCCCAGATCGCCTTGCAGGGTGAGTTTGTTCATCTCGAACAATTCCTGAACTGTAACCTCAATGAGTACGAGGAGGTGAGGGTAGTCGACTCAACCAGTGGGCTCCAGCTCAAGTCTTCTAGGCCTCGTAAAATGTTGACTAGCATGTATAAATGGATGGAAGCATGGGGCTTTTATGAGTGTTTACTAGTATGCCATTATGGCGTGGAGCTCTATTTGGAGATGGTCGAATATAGGTTATTTATACAATCTCTCACTGACAAATATAAAGTCCCTCATATCTTAACTTACGATGAGCGTAATCGGTCTGCGTTGGGCAGAGCTAGATCATTCCATTTCACTAGATTTGATCAACAGCTTTATGTCACTATCTTTGACGCGAGTGCTCTTAAAGCAGTGACCAAATGCCCCAAATGCTCCTCAGTTGAGCATAATGCTAATGAGTGCCCCTTTCGAGGCACTGGCCCCAAAGGGGCCTCCGGTCAATCGAGTCTTGCAGACAAAGGCAAAGGCAAACAACCTGCAGACCCCAACGAGGTATGCATCCAATTTCAGGACGGTTCCTGTAAGTATGCCAACTGCCGTCGTAAACATGCCTGCATCATCTGTGGTGGGCCAAAGGGTGCCAAGAGTTGCCCCACATGTGCCGCAAAGGCCCCACAGTCCTCCAAAGCTTAACTTTGATTATTGGTCTCGTATGCTGGCGACAGTCTACGAGCCCGACCATGCTGATCTAGTCCGTCTTTCTTTGTCTGAGGGTGTTAGAATCGGGCGGTCCAGTGCCACTTCAGTCATAGTGTCCCATAACTGGCCGTCTGCTCTCGAACACAGGGTAAAGGTATCGGAGATAATCGACAAAGATCTCTCCTTGGGTCGCCTCCATGGCCCTTTTCACACCCCGCCCTATCGAACCTACATCGTGTCCCCTCTTGGTGCATTCACCAAGAGGGACTCAGATAAAATTAGACTAATTCATGACCTTTCGTACCCGGCGATCGGATCAGTTAATGCTCTTATTGACCCAGAGGAGTTCTCACTCCATTACGCATCGATAGATGATGCCGTGGTGCTATGTAATTCTTACGCCAATTCCCCCCCCTATATGTCCAAATTGGACCTTCAAGACGCTTTTAAATTTGTACCTATACACCCCGACGATTGGCACCTTATGGGGTTTTCTTGGTTCGATAGGGCTGGGTGTACCCAATACTACTTCTCCAAGGTCCTTAGCTTTGGGTTGAGGTCGGCTCCGGCCCTCTTTGACCTATTTGCTTCGGCCCTTAAACTTTTCATGATAGAGAGTGGGGCACCCGATGCTATTGTCCGTTATGTGGACGACTTCCTCGTCGTCGCACCCGATGCTCGTACATGTCAAGATGGCCTGTCCATCATGCTGAGGACATGCGAGCAGGCAGGGTTTCCGGTCCAGCCATCCAAAGTCACCAGCCCAGACACTGAGGTAAAATTCCTGGGTATTACCATCAACACTGTGGACCGGACCCTGTCAATCGACAGGGCCCGGCTTGATGAGATTGTTCACTTGGTGTCCCACCTCCTGTCCCAGCATAGTGTCTCCAAGAGACGTTTGTTAAGTGTTATAGGGAAGCTGGCCTTTGCCGCACGCGTGGTGAGCGTGGGCCGGGCCTTCCTGGGTCGTTTGATTGAGGTCGCCAAATCTGTAAAATACCTTCACTACAGTGTCAAGTTGACACGAGCTGCTAAGGAGGATCTTCAGTGGTGGTACGACTGCGTCGAGTCACATAATGGTGTTTCAATGTTTCCCCCCCCTTGGGATGTTACCTCTGCTCTTGAATTATTTACAGACGCCTCCAACAGCGCCATCGGCGCTTATTTTCACCCCGAGTGGTTTGCCACACCCTTCGTGGGGTCACTAGCCCAAGCCCTTAATTATTCTATTAATGTGCGTGAGCTATTTGCAGCAGTAACTGCTCTCGCAACTTGGGCGCCACGCCTTGCAGGCTCTAATGTGGTATTTCATATTGACAATCAATCTGTGGTATTCGCTATCAGGAAGCGTTACTCCCCTGTTCCCGCCATGATGACCTTGCTCAGGGCTTGGTGTTTATTGGTTGTTCGTTATAATATTAACGTGAGGCCAACTTATATCAATACAAATGATAATGTTGACGCAGACGACCTTAGTAGGCTGGCTGCCCCCGAATTTCTGAGGCGTAGGCCCACTGCGTCACGTACCCCAACTTGGCCCACTCTAATTCAATTCTAAAAATCTCTTACAGATTTGGACCGCTCCGTCGACTTACTCATCCACAATGGCATCACTGCCAACTCCCGAGGAGCTTACACTGCGGCTACCAAGAAATACATCAAATTCTGTCGCATTTATTCACTCCCCCCCCTCCCTATTACATCTTCTAACTCCATTAGATTTGTAGCCTTTCTGGCTAATGAGGGTCTTGTGATATCAACCATTAGAGTGTATCTCTCTGGCCTTCGTTCCTGGTGCATCGACCAGGGCCTCCCCCTACCGGAGATTTACACCCCCTCTCTGTCCCAGGCGTTAAGGTCTCTCGATCGCCAACATATTCCTAACCAGCCTAAGCCCATACTTTTCAATCATTTATTGGCGATCATGGCAGATGTCCCATTTAATAAGGCAAATTTAATGTCGTTAGGGGCCATGTTCTTGGCCTATTTCGCCTGCCTAAGACCAAGCGAGTATCTATCTACCAAGGGGGTGGGTCAGTTCCCTGCCAGGTCGGACGTCACCTTCAGCCAGGACTTCTCAGCCCTAGACTACACTGTGCGACGGTCGAAGACCAACCCGAAAGGGTTTATTGTGCACGTTGGCTGTTCCAACTCACCGGTTTGTGCTGTTGGTATAATTAAACACATTATTTTTCATTTTCCGGCTTCTGCCACCTCCCCTTTATTTCTCTCCAATTCTAATACTCCTATCACTTACACACAACTATCTGCCAAGCTCTCTGGCTTCATTAAACATATAGGCCTAGACCCTAATGTGTACACTTTACACTCCTTGAGAGCGGGCTCTGCTACCACAGCCGCAGCCGCAGGCTGTTCCGAGGCCGAAATCCAGAAACTTGGCCGCTGGGCCTCTCTTTGTTACCGTCAGTACATACGTCCCACCAGGGAGGCCCAAGCTACTTTAGCACCCCGTCTCGCACTATCACTTTCTCCTGACCATTTCATCTCATAACTCATACTCTCTTCTATCTGTAATTACCTTTCACTAACACCTGATCTTGGGCTAATATTCTTGGGCTCCTTGCAAGATCAGTTTATTCATGTTCTATGTTAACTTTATGTTTGTGCCGTCCTGTCTCGTCCATCTTCACATCGCCTGCTGTCTCGTCGAATGAATGTCTATGTGTGTGCCTGTAATTGTCTTGTGATTTAGCCTAATAAAAATAGGCAATGTATCCAACAGTCTTGAAGCGTTCGAGTTGTTTCTTGAGTTGAGTTGTCTATTTAATTAAAATTATTTCGAACATTTTCTTGAAACATTTTGTCAATGCTAAAGTCAGATGTTAAATAGACATTAGAACTTTATTAACATTCATAATGTCAGAATAACGTATTTTATGCATAACAGAAACTTATTTTCAGGTAACGTATTTTCAACATCTTCATTAAACGTTTTTTCCACGTTAAAGAAATACGTTTTCAAAAAACATATTTCTAACATTTTCTTGAAACATTTTGTCAATGCTAAAGTCAGATGTTAAATAGACATTAGAACTTTATCAATATTCATAATGTCAGAATAACGTATTTTATGCATAACAGAAACTTATTTTCAGGTAACGTATTTTCAACATCTTCATTAAACGTTTTTTCCACATTACTACAGGGAATCAAGAAGTGTAACGAAATGACAATGTGTTTAGTGCACAAGTAGCTTTGCCACGTCACAAATTTTCATGCTCCTCTGAGCACAGTCAGTGTATCACACTTGACAATTATTATCATTCTATGAAACAACACCCTTGAATGACTGTACACTGTACAAATTGCATGTAGACTGAGCCTTAATATATCAACTGAATCCTCAGAGTCTGTCAACACACAAATAAATTGATAATGTACTTTGTCCTTGCTGACTTTTTGCAATGTGTCAATGTGTCATAATATCCTAAATGAGTGTAATGCCTTTTTATTCAATTCTATTGAACAAAACTGCAAAAAGTCAACAGGGCCACTGCTGAAAGATAGGGAGAGAGGGAGGCAGAAAGCTAGACCAGTAGTTGGATGGATAGCAGAATTTGGCCAACGAAGGTGCATTACAAATAAATATGTCAAATTTTCCGGGGTTTTCTGGTTACGCAGGCCCTCCAAATTTGTCTCTACCCTTTAGGACTCAGCCCAGCCTATGGCCTTGTAGATGAGATGAGATGAGATGAGATGAGATGAGATGATATGAGATGAGATGAGATGAGATTACATTACATTACATTACATTACATTAGAATAGATAGATAGATAGATAGATAGATAGATAGATAGATAGATAGATAGATAGATAGATAGATAGAAAGATAGATAGATAGATAGATAGATAGATAGATAGATAGATAGATAGATAGATAGATAGATAGATGCTGATGATGACTATATGTATCAGAGAAAAAATACTTTAAAATTCACTATATTCCATAATAATTATTAGTAATATTTACTGGACTGGAGACAGTGCACTGTCTGATAATGCAAGACTGGTACATTGTCCTAACTGTGATCAACTATGTCATTTTTGCTTTGTTGAACTCGATCACCTCTTTATCATCAAATGAAAAGTGCTAATTGATTGTTGTCTTCACCTAAGCAAATATTTACACTTTGTGGTCAATGGTGCATAGAAAAATTACTCGTCACAAGACCACTTGGGCTACTAATCATATGATCCTTTCGTTGCACTTCTTGTTTCCCTGTAGTAAAGAAATACGTTTTCAAAAAACATATTTCTAACATTTTCTTGAAACATTTTGTCAATGCTAAAGTCAGATGTTAAATAGACATTAGAACTTTATCAACATTCATAATGTCAGAATAACGTATTTTATGCATAACAGAAACCTATTTTCAGGTAACGTATTTTCAACATCTTCATTAAACGTTTTTTCCACGTTAAAGAAATACGTTTTCAAAAAACATATTTCTAACATTTTCTTGAAACATTTTGTCAATGCTAAAGTCAGATGTTAAATAGACATTAGAACTTTATCAACATTCATAATGTCAGAATAACGTATTTTATGCATAACAGAAACTTATTTTCAGGTAACGTATTTTCAACATCTTCATTAAACGTTTTTTCCACGTTAAAGAAATACGTTTTCAAAAAACATATTTCTAACATTTTCTTGAAACATTTTGTCAATGCTAAAGTCAGATGTTAAATAGACATTAGAACTTTATCAACATTCATAATGTCAGAATAACGTATTTTATGCATAACAGAAACTTATTTTCAGGTAACGTATTTTCAACATCTTCATTAAACGTTTTTTCCACGTTAAAGAAATACGTTTTCAAAAAACATATTTCTAACATTTTCTTGAAACATTTTGTCAATGCTAAAGTCAGATGTTAAATAGACATTAGAACTTTATCAACATTCATAATGTCAGAATAAAGTATTTTATGCATTAAAGAAACTTATTTTCAGGTAACGTATTTTCAACATTTTCATAAAACGTTTTTTCAACGTTAAAGAAATACGTTTTCAAAAAACGTATTTCTTACAATTTTTAAAAACATTTTTCAATGCTAAAGTCAGATGTTTTATCGACATTAAAACTTAATCCACATTCATTATGTCAGAATAATGTATTTTATGCATTACAGAAACATATTTTCAGGTAACACATTTTCAACATTTTCATTAAACGTTTCAAACATGTTAAACTGTAACGGTTGGAATGAAACGTTTTCCATTAACGTTTACATTTGGTTAAAAAAACGTTATCAAATAACGGTTTGAGCACCGACCGCTATAAAACCGTTGAAAAACCGTTTGTGTTTGCTGGGGAGCACCGACCGCTATAAAACCGTTGAAAAACCATTTGTGTTTGCTGGGACAGTATATACTTTGGTCTTATAACCTTCAAAACATCTCAATCAAAACAGCTGTAAATGCGTTAGTCACTCCTCACTTAGACTACGGAAACCAATTACTCTCTGGTTCATCCATGCAGGTAGTATAAACTACAAGTGGCACAAAACTCTCCTGTACGACTGATTGAAGGACTTAAACGACATGATAAAGTTACTTGTTACAGGAAAGAGTGACACTGGTTTCAAAACCCTGCCAGGATCCAATTCAAACTTTCAACGTCCACATAGAAAGCTATGAAAGATCAAGTACCACAGTACTTGAAAAGTCTAGTTCGGCTTAAACCAGAAAATGACCTCAACCTCGGCATCATTGACAATAATAATTATGCTGTTACCTGCCACAAAAAATTCAAAACTAGCTTGAAGACAGAGCATTTTCCTATTCATCACCGAGGCTTTGGAATGCGTGACCTTTCAGAAAAAGTGCGAAAATCAACAACACTGGAAAACTTCAAGAGGTGATTGAAAAAAAAACACTATGGAATATGGATATATCAGTTAATCTGTCGTTCATGTCAAAAGTTTCATACATTTTCAAGGGTGGTTGTTTACATAAAGCAGTGTCAGAATTTCATGTGGTTGAGAAGGTAGAACCTCATGTTTGTTTGGAGTTGAATGGTTATATAAAGTGAAAGTGAAAAACGGCAATATGGGAGTTTTTGTCATAGGAAATAAATGTCATTGCCGTAATATTTGAACACATCACATTCTGTTGTACTTCAACTTATTTTTATTTTCTCAGGTTTCGTGAATATGCGGTCTGTGACTAGCACATGACATAACTTGAAAAAATTTTATTTAACTTTCAAATGCAGAAAACCAGACACTTCGGCCAGCAATTTACATCAATTGGTCTTAATCATATCATAACAAGGAAAATAAAATATACCTGTACCTTCAAAACCTTTTTCATCACATTGCTTTGGAATAAATGTGCATTCTACCAATCTACCTGCCATAATTGACCTTTCGCTTCAGAGATATTGAATCCATTCAGTATCTTAAGTACTTACTAGAGTTTGATCCTATATTCCTCTAACTCTTCAGGTGAAGACATAGCAATTCCCCCGGAAAATACGATTAACAATAAAATATATACCTCGATCCACCTTCAAAATATTTTTTTCGTTACATTACTTTGAAATAAATGTGCATTCCACTTACCTCAACGGATCATCTGCTGATTTACAACACAAGGATCCCATCTTCTTCCTCCTAACCTCAGGTGAAGTCAATGGTGATTAAGCTGGAACATACAATTGTAAAAAACAACATGTGATAAGGTCAACAAGGAACTTCATTTTTTATGTTCTATGTATAATACTAAACATTGTTGTGACACTATTGCTCCCTGATGAGAAATTATAAATTTCTTTTACTGTTTCCAAGATTCACATACAGGATTGGAGTTTGAATTATATCAATTTTTCTTCAATTTTAATGGTACAACTAGAAGTGCTACTACACACGTGTAAGCATGCATGGATACAATAGACTAGCTGGATTTCTGACATATGTGAATGGTAGGAGCATTTCGGGGTAAAAGTCGGGAATCCCCATCTAGATAGCACATTTCACCCCGCTGGGCAGGTAGGTGGAGGTATCCTTACATAATCTGTTTTCGTTGGAAACTGACTTTTGGCAAAACAACTTATGACAAAGGTAATTTCGAAAGGTTGCACTCAGATGTAAAACCAAACATTGGTAACAATCTCAGTGAGAGGTTGGCAGATAGTTTGTTATGAAGTTTGGCCAGACGTTTGAGTCACACCTTTAGTTGAGAGGTTTATGGCCTGGTGCACCTTGTGACTTTTATTTTTGAAGCCAACCAAACGATGGTCGCTGTGGTTTCCCATCTACATTTGAAGAACATCTGTGTATGGTAATCTGTTAATACCTGAAACTAGCATAGTACCCGTGACAAAAGAAAACTAAGTTTACGGGAGCAAAGATAAAGATCTTTTAGAAAGTGAAAGTAAGCAACTGGCAAGTTTTCATGGCTGAGGAATGAGTATTTTGGCTGGAGTAGTGGAAAACAGTTTTGAATTGATAATAGGATTTCAATATGACTATGTTCAGGAAGGGTTCTTTGGTATAGAATGGACTTTGGGTAAATGGAGATAACATAATCATTATAAGTTCAGGAACAGGTGAAAATAAATGAGTTATACATGTAGGTCGCAAATGTGACACAAATGTGAGACAGTGATATTTGAATAGGATGTTAGTAAGTGAAGGCATAATTGCAAAATTATGGAACATCATGAACGCCTAGATGGACTTTACTTTGAGGAAGAATTGTTCTTGGTGGAAAAGAGTTAAGAAAAAATTTTAGAAAAACTGTTTGTTTATATTTAGGGCTTTTCATGATTCTTGCAGGAAGTTAGTAACAAATAAAGTGCATGTGGGACAGCATCCTAAAATATTTTGTGGATGGAAAATGTTTGTTTAAATTTGAGACCTCAGTATAAAAGATTCGCAGAAGTGGTTTTAAAATGGAAGAGAGAAGCATAAAGTGAGGAGTGATTAGATATGTCACCATGTTATATATACAGCGTAATAGTGGTAAAGAGTCTTAGAAGTGTCATTGTTAATATATGTGTTATATATCTGGATTTAGGCTGAGTGGGTGGAGCAGGAGGAGTGCCAGCAGCAGAAGGAACAGGGCTATAAGATCGAGGGTTGTTTTTTCCATGCAGGAGGTGTCAAGTAAAGGCAGATTTAAAAGGAATGAGAGGGTTTTGAACAATAACAGAGCTTATTGCAAGGGAAAATGTCAATTAGAATAGATATGTGAAGTGTGGTGATGATTGAGAAAGAAGTGACTGTGTGAAATGAGTAACAACAAACTCTAGTAGATAGTGTAATTATATATAGATTAGGCATTAAAAAAATTGAGCCAAACGAATGACCCAAAATTTAATTTTTTGGTACTATTGTCTGCATAAGGTTTTTATGTGAAGAAGATGTAACTCACAGAAATGGATTTCTCTGTAAAAACCTTGTTAATAAATTTATGGTTTACTTCTGACCATAGAGTATCTATTTGCTACTGTGCATTATCTTAATGGCTGATAAAAGCATCTGTGTTATTACAGATTTCGTATAGGTGTGCCATGTTCTTTTCAACTGCCACAGTGCTCTTGTGATGTCAGTATCAGCATAATGATTTCACAGTTGGTATATTTCGCAGTTTCATGTGTGTCACTTGGAACCCATACTGATCACACCATTACAAATCCACAATAAGCTGTTAGATTGTTGCTCAACATTGATTATTCAGTTTGATGTTTTGAATAAATCCAAAAGTTACAATATCCAGCTATGTATGATGCATGGATTTTGTGTATAACTGCTATCAGTTTTAGCACTTTTACAAAAAAACAAATTCATTCACTCTCACATTCATTTTTTGGTCTGAGAGGTTATCATGTGCTGCTTTGTCTTTGCAAAAATAATATTTTTTGCTTGGGGGCATCCTTATCACTGATTTCCAATAATGTTTATTTGATGATCAAATTCTTAGCCTCCTTGTCTGGCCTTTTCCCAAATTTTTGGGGAGTAACTACCCCCCCCCCCCCCCCCAATTTCTCGTCCTCTGGTATGCCCATGCAACACCGCCACATTCACTTCCAAAAAATCTCCCCATCATCCCCATTCCAGTCATCAATTCTGAACAGTTTCTTTGGCGCAGATCTCACTTAAAAGGCTGAAAAGCCACAAGGTGCTGCCCTCAAGGAGAAATTTCACAACAGGACCACATTGAATGTCCATGATGGATCAAGCAAGTGGCTCAAACATATCAGTTTCACCTGCTCCAACTGAATCAAACAACCATACCAATGAATGCAGATTAATCAATTGTTATTCACACTTAGACAGCCCATAAGCCCGACTTGTTGGTAGCAGTTGGAATCAACACTCAAGCTTGGAGTACCAATAGTGATGTCAGTATTGCCATACTGACATCATCTGAGCATATATTCACATGGAACATGGCACACTTATACGAGATCTGTAATAACAGATATTTGTGTGTCCCAACCATAACAGTGAAAACAACAAGGTAAATTTCTACCCAGTTCTTCTCTAATAGATGTTTTAGAAAGCTATGCCCTAAATCTGAGTTTCCTTGATACACACACAATCCATTGCTCTTTAGTTTTTTTAGTTGCTCAGAATACTTCATGAACAATATTGTGATGATGAAAGTGTCCCAGTCATAACGTTTTTGTCCCAACCATAACGCCTCACATAAATGGCTGTCATACAAGTCTGATGGATTTTTTCCAATTCTGGTACTAGTCCGGCAGAAAAATGAAGATTTTTGGCCTGACCCAAAAGTCCCCGATATAGTTTTTTTTACTTTGGATTATTGTTCTATAGGGTCCAGGCTAACATTTCTTGGGTGATGTGAAACTGTCACCTTTGGGCAATTAGCACAATCCAAGATGGCGTCCCAAGATGGCCGCCGATACCGAAATGCCCATATCTCAGCCCCTAATTACAGTAGAAAGATAAACAAAACATCATTTTTAGGGTTTTCTGGGCCAAGGAATTCAACTACAGGCATTATAAAGTGATTGGATTGATTTTAAGACACGTAAAACATTAAATATTGATATATTAGCCCAAATCGCAACTTTTCGGCATTATATTGAGTTGGCTCAGGGAAAATACCTTCACAGAGTGAATGAAAGCATGAAACTATAAGCAGAGTGGCATAGGGATCTATTGATTTAACTAAGGGGGGAGAAGGAGGCCAATTAAAAATATTCATGCAGGTGAAAAATCCAAGATAAGGTCCAGAATGGCCATCTAACATGATATATTTGTTCAAGTAAAGAATTTTTGTGTCAAGAAAGGACTTACCTTGTGACACATCAAATTAACAGACTTTGATACATGTTAGATAAAAACCTCATGGAAATAAGACTACCCTCTTTGCATAGGATGTGGGTTTGAAACATGATTTTTGATGTTTTCTGAGGCAAAGAATGCACTTGATTTAGAAAGTAGAGTAATTTTCAGAAAAATAGGTATAGTGTACCAAAATCACAACTTTTTCGGTAAGTGTTTGGTTGGAAGAGACTGCTTTCTACATTTATAACTTTTTGTCATATAAACTCAAGTCAAATCATTTACTCTTTTATTGGAGGTATTTTATTTGTATGAGTTTGTGATCCCAACTTTCCTCAAATAAAGTTTTAATTCAAAAGGAGAAATGTGGGTGACTGTTCTGGGATAGATAAGAATGGGCACAAGGCAAGGAGGTGTGATGGACAATGGCAAACAGGGTAAGATGAGAGCGGGAAGAGTCTGCAACTCTGAATGTGAAAAACGGGCCATGGGAATTGTTTATTCAGCACTTTCTTTAAAGAAATGTTTAAATGAGCCTAGCTTTTGTCCGATTTTTTACAAATGCGGAAGCACAGATAGCAGTTAATATTGGTTTTATCCAAACATTCTTGAAGTGCATGACCATGGAAGCATGGGAGGGGGGATTCAGCAAGGGAGGAGGAGACATCCAGAGGATTAACAGGATGAGGGCAGAGCAAGAGGCATGTTGGGAAAAGGGAGACAGACAGGAGGATGCCGCAAAGTGGGAGTTTCGATGGCACGTAGTAGGGCAGAAACTGCAAAAAAAAAGAGGTAGGGAGCTAGAGAGAATTAGGCATTGGTGATTGGCAGGCAAGGAAACTGTAAAGGAAGGAATATGCTGGTAAGTATGGAGGAGATACGGCAGAAGGAGGCATAGAGGACAAAAGAATTGACAGATGTGACAGTGGGGGTTGATATAAGAGGATGCATTGAGAGAGGGGAAGGCCAAGAAAGAGGACTTGAGCAGGCAAAAAGAAATCATGCTAGACTACTGGGATGGGGTGGAGTACAAGGAGCAGAAGGATAGGTGGGACTTGAACATTTTCATTGTTTAATATCTCCTTGACCTGCCCTCTCCATACATCCTCCTAACCCGGAGTATCCGAACCTCCTTCCCCCTCTATCTTCTTCGCTCTATACAATCTGCTGCATAGTTTTCTACCTACTTTTCCTAAATTCCCATCCATCATCATCTGCAAACACTTATAATCTATTCATCCCTCTGTCTTCTTAATATTATAGATTTCTTGTTTCAGCACATCCTGCTTCTTCCCCGTCTTACCATCCCACATGCTCCTTCGATACCATTCATTCTCCCTCGCTCCACAAGTCATGCATATTCCCTTGCACATGAATAACTTCTCGCTGCCTCCTATCCTCTCACCAGTTTTGTCCGTCCTTGCCTCCATGTCTCCTGGCTCACTGCATCTTCTCCTTCTTTCTGGCCTATCCCACCACCATGTATCCTCCTCCCTGTATTCATTCTACTTCCACATGGATCCTCCCTTCTTCATATGAACATCTTCCTGGTTATACCCCCTGAAATATTTCCTTAGTTTTACTGGTTTCATCTTTCCCTTCCTCCTTCCCTGTCACCACTTCATGCCTCTGCTAGCCATTCACCTTCTGTGCCACTTCTTCCCTCCACGCCTCTTCCTTCCCCATCTCTGCCATTCTCCTATTTCCTAGTCGTACTTTCACCCTATGGTCTCTACCACTTTCTTAAATTCTTTTTTCCACGCGGTTTGTCACAACAAAAGTTTCGTTCCCAGTGCCTATCTTCCCTGTCTCCTTCATCAGTCTAGTCATCCACCAAGGTTCACTTTCAATGCCTCCTCAATTGTGTGCGCCTTTATCCTATCGATATTATACATCAACATTTCTTAAGTGCCGCAAGAAAAAATTGACACTCATGCTCATCTGTACCTTGCACGTAAATGTAACATGATGTCACAAGATTTTCATAAATGCAACTGTTTATAATAACATAATATAATATCATACACAATGATTTATATATGACTCCCATTCGAGATAAATCTACCCACCAGCACCCCCCCCATACTGAATGGCAATCATGTTAATCACTATGGTGAAAATCTCTGGACATGAATCAAAGTCTTCAAATTGAATGTGCCACAAATGTCAACCCCTTTCTTGACACAAAAAAAATTTTTCTTGGACAAATATATCCTGTGAGACGGCTATTCCGAACAGCATCTTGGATTTTTCACCTGCATGAATATTTTCATTTGGCCCCCTTCTCCCCCATTAGTTAAATCAGTAGAATCCTATGCCACTCTGCATTTAGTTTCATGCTTTTAATCACTCTGTGAAGGTATTTTCTCTGCGCCAACTCAGTTTAAAGCCGAAAAGTTGCGATTTGGGCTAATTTATCAGTATTTGGTGTTTTATGTGTCTTAAAATTGATCCAATCACTTTGTAATGCCTGTAGTTGAATTCCTTGGCCCAGAAAACCCTAAAAATGATGTTTTGTTTATCTTTCTACTGTAATTACGGGCTGAGATATGGGCATTTTGGTTTCGGCGGCCATCTTGGGATGCCATCTTGGATTGTGCGAATTGCCCGAAGTTGAGAGTTTCACATCACCCAAGAAATGTTAGCCTGGACCCTATAGAACAATAATCCAAAGTAAAAAAACTCTATCGAGGACTTTTGGGTTACCTCACAGTTCTGCCGGACTATACCTATATTCTAACAAGAACAGATTTATAAGAAGAACAGGTACAATCAATTTTTGGAATATATCAATTCGATATCATGCCATTACTTGCTGTTTAATGAGTGAACTCCTGGAATAGTGAAAATTTGCAGAGGAGGGATGGTAAGCCAAAAAGCAGTATTCTATTTAATTGAGACATGAGAGATTGATCATAACTTTGTATAATTAGTAAAATCAACAATTTTAATTGAACAGATCAACTAATGCAGCCAAATAGATCATTAGATAAATTACATTTGCTTGGAGTTTCTGTGTGATGGAAGTATTTTTGGGGTGCATAATTTTCCCAAAATGCTGGATATTCTGCTGATATTTATGATTAAATTGCCACAATACAATGAATATGTAATTATATTGATATAAGCTGGACCGAATATCATTTCTTAGGTCGTCAGAGACTGAGATGTTTTTTGCTCAAAATACTACTAATTATTTGTCTGAATTCGCGGTTTGTTATATTTCCGTCAAATCTTAGTCGATATGAATAATATTTACACATTTGAAATCAGCAGAAAATTTTATCTCGAATGAATGGTAGGAAGCTATGGTTCTGTTGTATTTTACTTAATTTAAGATATTTTCTGTCTGTCAATTAGTTGATTTTTCGTGTCAATATTCAACTTTCTCTTCACTTAAAGCAATAATTTTGTTTCAACATTTTTCTGTTGTGTTTCAACAATTAATTTAAGATTCAGTTCATGTTAAACCAAATTGTTTTGCTCCAACATGAATAATAATTGAATGAAACTCACATTTTCTATCATGTGTCAAAATTAATGGATTTTTGATATATCTATAGCTGATATTTCGCCCTAAACCAGTGTATGAATTTGGCCATTGTCCATTTATTAAAACTAAGTTCGTTTTTAAGTTCTAGCACTGGAAAATTGGCCATTGGCAGGGTTTTACATTGCAATCCTTTTAATTTTCATGTTCTTGTCTTCTCAATACAGCGTTGATTTTCTTGGAGACAAATGAAGATATCATCTTAAAACCTTTTGTACACTAAAATATAAGTTCTCCCCCATAAAGCAACGTAAAAACAGCCACTTCCCAGAAAAATTTTTTTGTTACCAAATGTCACGTCTTAGGTGCACCAGGCCTTATGCAACATTTGATCTTTATGTTAGATCATACCTTTTGATTCAAACGTTTATCAAAGGGACGGCCCCACATGTTTGGCCATACGTAAGTTCAAACGTTTCTCATATATTTATTTGTGATGTCTGGACAACATTTGAATCCTGTGTTTGGGCTAACGTTTGATCAAATGTATCTCCCAAAGGTTTTTTAAGATTCGTAGAAAATTGCAAAATCTAGGATCCTGGGTCTCAGTGAGCTTGTGTCGCCATCAACACCAAACCTATTCCAATTCATGTGGTAACTTTGAAATTATAAAAACTCTATCAGGATGCTTGTTTGTGATGATTGAATGAAGCCATACAGAAATAGTAGATACACCAGTTTAAAACATTTCTAAATGAATACTTTTTAAAATGTGAAATATCAGATTGACCAGAATTGTTTAATTTACCCCCCAAAAAAGTTAAAGTTCTGCTCAACCACAAAAGAGCAGGAGGGAATTGTTTAAGACCGGAGTTGCCAACTTGCAATTCCTGAATGCCACCTATTCTACAAGCTGATCGGGATTTTTTTCAACTCTATTCAGAGTTGTAATTTCCTTGTGAATTTTGTATATATATATTTGTAGTTCTTAAATGGACTGTTCACTGCTTAGTAAAACAAGGAAGAAATTTAAAGTCTGCTAATTTTGGGGCCAATACAGTGCTAGCTACCTGGCTCTGCATTCTCTCTATCTCTTTCTGTAGCTACTTTTCTTTTTGCATAGTCATGTCCAACAGAAAGCCAAAAATAGAAACATGCTGTGCTCCCAAATAAAAATCCAAATCCTGTCACCCCAAAAAGAAATTATTACCTAGATCACCTTGTAAAAATGAAATTAAAGTTTCACTTATCAAAAAAAAGTAAAAGACATTTGTATGGGATTTGACCAGTAAATCTGGGCTTTATTGAATTTCTATTTATCTATTATTCACGGGGGCAGGGGCCAGGCCATATTCAATTGACACCGTTTTAACCCGTAGGATTTCAGTCCTGAACAAGCAAAACTGGAAGGGCTGAAGTTGAATATTATCTTTTTAGGTGTACATTCCCTGTGGGCACATATACAGGCTACAATTTAAGATCGGGCAGAAATTTCTCTTTGTGCCATAAACATACCACTAAATATGGACTGCACTCTTTTAAACATTTTGGTGCAGTCATATGGAGTGACCTGCCAGCAGAAACATGATCAGCCACAGAGCTTAAAGTTTTCAAGACTCTAATAAAAACTTGGTACGGCCCAAATTGTAGATGCGCCGCCTGCAGAGTCTAAATCCTGTCAGCAAGTTGTGCTTTTAAAGACGTTTTAACATTCCAATTTCATTTAGTATACAAACATGTATATACACATTTTACCAAAGACATTTTACATTTATTATGGAGGATCTACTCAGTTCCTCTGTGCCATGGATGGGAGTCGAACCTGCAACATCTCAGTTACCAGGCGAACACCTTCTGCACTAGGCCACAGCACCTAGGCCACAGCGCCTCTCACACTTTACTTTATTTGTCCATAAATGTCCATGCACAAGCAAATAACAATATACACAGAATGTCAATTTGAGCACTATAAACAAGTAGCACACCTTTAAATTAGCACCCAATTATGCAACAAAACAGTATATACATGCTGGAAATGTAAATTAATAGCAGAATATACAATAACAGTCAAATTTAGCAACATGTAGGCCTACATACGAAGGTTTAAAACAGAAAATTTGCAGTAGCCACACATATATAAAATACTTTATTCACACACAATTTACAATTGGTATACTCATGTAAATAAATAAAATTAACAATAAACACATCAGTAAAAACAGTGGTGCTACTCAGTACATAAAAAAGATAAAATGCATTGTAGTTCAGTAGCATTAAAACCCGCAATGTTAGCTTTCCCTTCAAGGGAATCTTTAACCTCAACAATTTGGCTAACAACTTGAACAGAAACGGCATACCTTGAAATAAACATATTCTTGAGCTCACTCTTGCATATGCGTATTATGACATTAAAGATACTTTGCAATAACACGTAGATTAGCAGCAATAACAGAGTTTGCATAATTAATAAATCTCTTTGATATATATTTCACTTTGACATTAGAATTGTTTACCATAATTTGGACTAGACTGACATATCGACAATAAATGTCTTCTAAAGCAGTACATGTACCATTAAGAAGAGGTAATAATTTTGTATGTGTTGTATACGGCAAGTTAAACATCCGGCTCACACACTTGTTCCACATAGTTTAAAAATAATTTACATTTTTATCCTCAAAATTCCAACATTGAGCACCATAGAAATGTGAACATTTTGTATTGAATAATTTTGTAACAACATTTCTAGTACATTTGCCTAGAGTGGCTAACATATGGCTGACTCTATAAACAAGGTCACTTTTCGTCATCCTTATTTCTGTACTTTCTGACATGTCGCCATCAAGATACTTTCCTGGATGTTTAGTACTGTAAACCCAAGTAAGGGTATTTCCATTAAGTTTAACTTGACTAACATCATATTTTTTCTGACTAAATACCATACAGACTGACTTCGTTGGGTTATACTAAATACCATATTCTTCCGAGAATTCCCCACATATTTTTAACATTTCATTTAAACCTGATGCACTTGGTGATAATAAAGTTAGGTCATCAGCGTAAGAAATCGCACCATCAAAGTGCTTACCTATACAACATCCAATGCCTTGACGTTCTAGTCTAGTTAACAATTCATCCAAGTACACACAAAATAATATTGGAGATATAACTCCCCGTTGCTTAATACCATTAGATGTTGAAAATAATTGAGAAATATTTCCTTTCCATCTTGTACATAATTGTTGACGTTCATAAAGATCTAACAATGCTCGATGAACCATTGAAGGTAACCCTCTCTCAATTAACAAATTAAAAAGTATATCGTACCTGACTCTGCAAAATGCCTTAGTGGCATCAACAAAACACGAAAATTCATCAGTTGAATTATTACTATAATATCTGACAACTTCCTTCAAAACCAATGAACAGATAACTGTGGTACATTTGCTTTTAAACGCAAATTGCATATCGCTTGTAGCTAACATATTGTGATATCTATTGAAGTTTTTCAGGATAAGGGAACTTAGCTGGCTACTAAGACACTAAGGCCCCTTATGCTTGGTGGAGGTTCCTTAGAGGGATTACAAAACTGTTTTTCTCAGTTTTATATAATTTCAATGCAAAATTTCTGTGTTTGTCATAATATTGAGATTAAATATAAATATCCTAATATGAGAAATAAACAAAGACCAGATTGTGTGCAAGCATAGACTGAGCAAACCTACAACGCAATATGACAAGGTTTACATGCATTACAGCAAATATGAGCATTTAAACCTTCGGCAAAATTTTAAATTACGTACACGAAAATCAAACTTAATCGATCCATATTAAACCATAAAATATGCATTGTTAAACCGAGGCCTTCTGTTAACACCATGAATTTGGTGTATGCATCCTCCTTCTTCAAACATGTACTCTAACATAAATATTGTGGAACGGATGTTTCTAACATTTGTCAGTGGGGCCTGGTACATGTGCAGTTGTGTATTATTCAAATTTTTACTTAAAAAAAAGTAGGGGAGCCTTAGGTAAGTTGTGTCGCTTTTGCCTTGGGGTGATTTTCTATTTAAAATACTTACTTTGTGAAGCAATTAAAACAATGGGACACAACAATTAGGGAGATAATGGTGGACCTTCACAAAGCATTCTAGGTTGCACATATGAACCCTGTGTTGCTGTAAGGTTTATCACTGGATTAGTCAAGTTGGTTGATCCCCTTTTTTTAAACTTACATTGTATTTTACCTTTTTTTCACATATTTTAATCATTCATATAATATTTGCAGTGTATAAATGGTTTGTTACAGTATCTTATATTGACACAATTTATTGGTTGTCTAAATGTGTCATATCATGCCACCAGTCACTGCAAAATTGGTTTGGGGACAATGTCACTCAAATTACAGACAGACAGACAGACAGACAATATTCATTTATTTGACCATAGAGAGATACACCATGAAATAGTTCCAAAATAATTACATATATACGGTCTTTGGAGACCCACATTAAGGCTACTGCCGCTATCATGTGGGCCACCAAGGAGCAAACATATAACAATAAATTAGACATCTTCATAGGCTGTTGATTATCATATGATCAAAGTAACTTACAATGTATAATTCGGTTAACAGAGACAGGAAAGGATTTATATGTATACACAGGAGTTCACAAAAGGATAATAAATAAATAAAGTATTGACAATCAGCATGATTATAGATTTTGACATGGTTAATAATATACTACGGTTTAGGCCTAAGTACTGTTGAGATTCCTACAGATGTAGCAATTCACAACAGAACAATTGTTGCTATAGATATTCAAATATGTTCTTTTCAGATAAAATTTCAGACCATAGATGGTGTGAGTTTGCATTTTGTCAATGATACATGATGGGGCAGAGTTTATAATTGAGGGAAGTCTGATTCGAATTGCGCATTTAGAGGTATTGTATTTGAGACGAGGAACGGCTAGTAAGGAGCAATTTCTAGTTTGGTGGTTATGAATGTCACTATTACGCAGCAATGATATATTCTGGAAATACTTTGGGATACTTTTGTGAAATAGGTTATAGTAGAACTTCCACTCTTCTATTTTGAGGACATCTGTCAGTTTTAAGATACAAAGCTGCTTAAAAAGTGGTTCAGTATGGGCATTGTACTTGGATTTAGATATCACCCTTACAGCCTTCTTTTGTAATTTCTCAATTGAATTGGGTTTCCAACCCCATAAGGTCACACCACAGAGCAAGTGGCAGTGAATGAGGGAGTAATATATGGTTCTTAATATCTCATTTGGAAAATACCTTTTAATCTTTGTCATAATTCCAATAACTTTGGATATTTTCTTTCCTATTTTACTCAGATGGGGTTTCCAGGATAAATTTTTATCAATGGTAATTCCAAGAAAATCAAAACTATCAACTCTTTTAATATTTACGCCTTCCATTACTAGGTTTGTGGGTGGGATGATTTTGTTTGGAGTATGGAATACCATGTATGTAGTTTTCTTAAGATTCAATGATAACCTATTAACTTTTAACCAGTCAGACACTTTAGTAATTTCACTATTTATTTTGTCAATTGGGTTTTCGTGACCATCATTCAGATGGTTATTGCATAATGTTGTAGACAGGGTTGTATCGTCTGCATACATAATGAAACTGAACATATCAGTGGACCTGCCAAAGTCATTGACATAGATCAAAAAAAGGAAAGGGCCCAAGATCGATCCTTGCGGGACACCTGTCTTGATTGTTAGTGGATTTGACAAGCAACTACGAAATTCAACTTGTTGTACCCTATTATCCAGATAGCTGCGACATAGTTCTAGAGCACCATCTCTGATTCCATAATTTCATAGGTTTGTTAAGTAGGATATAGTGGTCTAAAGTGTCAAATGCCTTCGACAGGTCCAGAGATATATTCAATGGAATTTTACCTTGTTCTAAATTGCCAACAATTCTGTCTATATTTTCAAGCACTGCATGCTCTGTGGAGTGACCTTTTCGGAAGCCATATTGATTATTAAAATATAAATCTTTTGAAAGGAAATAATGGTCTAGCTGGACTAGCATAACCTTTTCAACAATTTTCGAGAAAGAAGGCAAGAGGGAAATTGGTCTGTAGTTTGCAATATTAGTGGAATCATCTTTTTTATAAATAGGAATAATTTTTGCATCCTTCATTCTATTAGGAAAAATTCCACTTTCAAATATTTGATTGATAAGTGTGGCCAAAGGTGAGCTAATTGTATCTTTAATAGACCTCAAGAACTTCATTGATATGCCATCAATTCCACAACTAGTCTTTGGGGCAATTTGCATTATAATTTTATCAACTGTATCAGCGTTTATAGGTGCAAATTCAAATCTATCAACAACAGGTTCCGTGAGGTAATGCCTGAAATTAACACCAGGTGGACAACTGATATTGGATGCTAACACAGGCCCAATATTGCAAAAATATTCATTAAATTTATCTGCTATAGTCTGTGAATCATTAATGTCTGTACCATCAATTATAAAGGAGGTAACGGGATTTTCCTTATTTCTACCATTTTCTATTACACTCCGTATAACATTCCATGTATTTTTGATATCATGCTTATACTTTCGAAAGAGAGAATGGTAATGCAATTGCTTAGCTTCATGAATAGTTACCTTCAAAATTCTGTTGTAGGTAGAAAGGTTGTTCTTCAATGTGAAATATTGTGGCGTATTATTTTGGCATTTCTTCATTGCAACATAAAGCTTGTCCCTAAAACGTATGGATTTTAGTAAGCCAGTTGTCATCCATGTGTTTTTCTTGTGTTTGTGTTTGTAATATTTAACATATCTAATAGGGAAATATTTCGACTTGAGTCTCAGTATTTCAGAATGCATCAGTTCAAAATTGACGTTTTGATCTTGTGAAGATCCAAATTTCTTGCTGAGCTCCAAGGACTGCAATTCATGTTTGAACTTTTCCAACCTTTCTACTGAAAGATGTTGCATCTTTACATATTTAGGTGGAAGGGATTTACTGCACAAGTAATATAGGCATATAAAATATGGTTGATGATCAGAAATTTGAGATGTTAATATCCCTGTTGTTGTCTTTGAATAATTGGTGGATAATTTACAGAAAACATTGTCAATCAGAGTAGCTCTTTCAGAGGAAAATCTGGTTGGCAGAGTGATCTTAGGTATATACCCACTGGATAACATCAATTCAAGGAATTCATTTACATTGGCCTTTTCATTTAACTTGAGCAGGTTAATGTTAAAATCTCCACATAGAACCATATCCGAGCAATTACTTGTGTAATATTGTAACATATCGGAGGATTCCTTTAAGAATTTATCATAATCCTCATTAGTTTCACGGGGAAGACGATAGATATTTCCAATACGGAGACTTTTTTCCAGTGGATTGTCCAACTTAACATCTATAATTTGGTATTCCCAGCTAGTGCTTTCATATTCAGAACTTGAAGTGATGTCATACTTATACTTTTCATGTAGGTATATAGCCAAACCGCCATGCATGCTACAAGACTTCCCTTGACTGATTAACTTGTAATTTGGCAAGTTAAGGTCAGATATATTTTCAGAGCAAGACAGCCATGTCTCTTGCATGCAAATCGCATCAAAAGTAAGATTTTTTTCCGTAAATATACTCACATACAGTTTCAACTGATTTATTTTAGCACGAAAACTTTGACAATTAAGGCTAAGAATTTTGAAACCACTCTTGCCCTTGAGTATATCAGACATTGCATCTACTTCAAAATACATGGAATGTTCCAGAATATTAGGTTTATCATTGTTTACATCCATGTCAGGCTGAAGGATCTCAATCAGAGAGTTACGACTTAGGCCACCGTAGTTATTTAACATGTCAATGCTACTATTGTGATACATTATTCCTGATATTCAGAAATGTTTTATGGCTTTCAGTGCCTTTCCTGTAAAAATCTGTCCCATGAAATATAAACATAATAATTAATGAAATAAACGTGTACATGGCAATCCTAGGATGGTAAAGATAGAGCATTAGTGGGTTTAAAGGATAACTAAAGAAGGCTGGAGGCGCGAATTGGAGGTTGTTGGATAAGTGAATGGAAAATTTTGGGGAAAATAAGATATCTATATTGACTTAAAGACTTGAACTTTAAAATACTATTAGGAAACATGTCACTGTAGTATTATCAAAAATTTTAAAATATTAAGCAGTGGTAACATGATGAACTATGGAATAAATATAGGACGAAACTATATCTAAGTAACACCTTACTGGCACATATTATATCTGCCAAGCTAGAGATAACAAATACCTCATAAGTACTTAAATTAACTAAGTAATTTCCAAGGTTCCAAGGGAAGTCATTGTCATCGGCCGTGACCACCCCTGGCACAGACCCTGGCCGCGGTGGCTGCCTAGGTCTGAGCCAAGAGAAGCCACAACCACTGTAATACTACATCATGCACCAGCTTACAGCTTAAGTGTTACTCACAATTCGGACAACATGTCAGTTAAACATGTTGAATTATAAGTTACATGGGGCAGAAGACTTTTATGTTGCTAATTCAGCACTGGCCAATTGTAAGTTTTATCTATAAATTTTGAGTACAGAATTTTCACAATCAAAAATGACATTTTTGTCTGGTGCAGCTGAGACTGAGCCAATGCCCACACCATCAGAATATGACCATCAATGGAGGCAGGTCTTGAACCTCCAACACTAGCTTCATGTATCAAATTAGGGAATCATCTGCCTGATTTAGTTTCAAATTAATGATGGTTTATAAAAGTTACAACTTGCCCCAGTCTCCCTTAGCGAGAACTAGAGTAAAATCAGGAATGCATGCAGCATTTACAGTACAATTGAATTTTTTTGGTTTTGGAAGATTATCTATCTCATTGATAATTTTATTCAATTCAAATCAAAATTATTGATTTAGAGGCACTGAAAATCAAGTAATTATGTTTTGGTCTAGACCCCACCCCCTCATCTAACATCCTTCCAATAAACAGTTTGATTATACATCTAAAACTTTGGCATGTATATCAAGGTATTTTCTTACAGAAAAATTGATGGCACATGCTCCATCACATTGTTCCCGCAACAGAACTGTGCAGTTGTGGGTTTGCTGCTGCGCTTCTTGATTTGTCAGTTTTATCAAGATTATGTATGTGTTGGTAAAACAATGCAAGTCAGTTAACTTGTGTGTTTTCCTCAGTATGGGCTTGATGAACCATTGCGAAATGAAATCTGCAAAGTTTGTAATTGTCAAACAAAGGATTTTCACCTTAAGCATTCTCACTTCTGTAATCCTTCTAAGGGGACATTCTTAGTAGATTTCATGCTCTGCAAGTGGATGGAACTAACATAAGTACCCATAAGTACTTATGTTTGGCTGTTAGTGGATCCTTAGGTGCCTTACAGTTGTCATAAGTAGCCAAATGTGCTGTAAGGACCCATTTAAGGGCCATGGCTAGTAGTGTTAGTACCTAAGTAGCTCATAAGTGGGTGTTTCATGTCTTAGTGAAGTTTTTCGGGATAAGAGAACTAAGGCAGATTTAAATATATTAATAGCTTAATCATTAATTGACAGAAACATGGAAATAATAGAAATTTATAATTTCTTTCTTGTATCCTTGTGATATAAGTCATACTCGTGTCATCAATAAAAGAAGTAGGAAATTAGGAATATTCTTTTACAGTGGCGGATTCAGAAAATGTTGGAGGGGAGGGGGGGGCAGGGCTGTAGCATGCAGCAGGGGGCAGGGGGTGGAGTAGCTGCCCCCCCTTAGAATTTGACTGAATTTTTTTACATGTATATAAAAATTTCTAATTGTCTGTGGCTTTGAGGGGTTCACAAGCCTCCGTAACAGTCTCTGCCCCT
The DNA here is from genome assembly GCA_026936325.1 of Platynereis dumerilii. Lineage (NCBI taxonomy): Eukaryota > Metazoa > Annelida > Polychaeta > Phyllodocida > Nereididae > Platynereis > Platynereis dumerilii. Next base: position 120,683 of record JAPTHN010000319.1, read on the forward strand.
CCTAGGATTCAGCCCAGGCTACGGCCCGGGGGGGGGGGGGTATACACATGAAAATGTACTAAAATATCCGGATTTTTTTTTTTTACATTAAAATGTACCTGTAGGCCAAGTTTTAATCAAGTTTGAGTTCATAAATCAGTCGAATTATAATTGACAATTTGAAGGCCAGTTCTGGACCTGATTTGAAAATTCAATAATTTCAAAATAGCAGAATTCTTAATTTGTTATTTTTTGTCCTTCACCTTTCTGTCAATGTAATTATGAGTTTTAAAAAACCTTTATCAAATATTTTCAGGAACTTCAACAACTTAAAGAAAAAAACAACCCATCATTGAAATTTACTATCCTCTGCATCTCCTTCTCCCTCTGCATCACCTTCTCCCTCTGCATCACCTTCTCCCTCTGCATCTCCTTCTCCTTATGCACCTACCTCTTCATCTGCATCTCTCTCTCCCTCTGCATCTCCCTCTCCTGTTATACCAACTCCATGCATTGACTTAAAGAAATTGCATATTTTCACAACGTCCTATCACTTCCATCATGTAGTAGCTCATCAACTTTCTATCATTTTGTTTGATATTAATTATATTATTGTTATTATTATCTATTTATTATTTTTTTCTTATACTATTATAATCTTTTTTTCTTTATTTATCTATTTATTTATTTATTTTGTTTTTTTTTACTTTAAATAATTTTCCAATGTTTTTTTTTTTTTTTTTTCATAGATATGATATAAATATATTCTATTGTTTGTACTCCCATTGATTTTTCATGTACTCATGATAAATTGAGTATCCAATTTTTTAGATAATGAATTGATTGTTTCTTAAAAATAGCAGACATTTATAAAATTTATAAAATTTAATAAATTTACAGAAATTCAGATTTAAAATTCAGGTGGCATGCACGCCAGCGGCCAATGCCAAAGTGCATGTCTCCTTGACCGTACTTGAAATAATTGTAAAATGTTTTGTACTAATATGTAATTAATTTGGTCTAATAAAATAATTCTGTCTGTCTGTCCGTCTGTCTGTCTGCTAATCTGGCTTCAGACAGTGCTTTTCAATAAGTACTTGCCTAGTGTATTTGACTGATTTCATTAAGTATGAAATTCTCCAAGGTAATTATGTCGGAATGGTAGCCTTAGATGTTCAGAAGGCGTTCGACTGTGTCAATCACAGTGTCCTTTGCGAAAAACTTGACCTTCTCAGAATTGACAGTTCATGGTTCAGGTCATACCTATCGGCAAGAAGCCAGGTAGTGGTGGTTAATGGTGTTCAGTCCAAGGTTGTTGGAATCAAATGTGGTGTGCCCCAAGGTGGTCTCCTTGGACCTCTTCTGTACCTGTGCTATTGTAATGATATGAGTATGTCAACATCGTGTAAACTTGTTTTATACGAAGATGATAGCGCTTTACTGTATGCAGACAAGGACCCAAAGAACATTGAGAACGTACTAGCATCAGAACTGAAATTGGTAAACCAGTGGCTGATAGAAAATAAGCTTTGTTTGCACCCAGATAAATGTGAGGCTGTTCTGTTCGCCTCCAAAAGGAAAGCAAGACGGGTAGAGAGCTTCTGTGTTCGTTTTAATGATACCGAAATTAAAGGTACGAATGAAGTAAAGTATCTGGGCTCAATACTTGATAGTAATCTATCTGGTAATGATTGCATTAGAGCCATCATAAATAAAGCAAATGGCAGATTAAAGTTCCTATATAGGCATAAGCATGTACTAAGTAGAGACATTAGGAAAATCTCGTCATTGTCACTTGTACAAAGCCAAATAGATTATGATTGCATGTCATGGTATTTCCATCTGACTAAAGATCTCCAACGCAAGTTACAGGTTATTCAGAATAGAATGATGCGCTTCATACTCGATAAAGGGAATTACGATCATATTGGAACAACAGAACTTAAGCAAATTAATTTCATGAATGTCAAATGCAGAGTCCATCAGCTACGTCTAAACATTGTACATAAAGTTTTTTATAGAAACACTTCGGAGTACCTCAGTCCGTTTTTTACCAGAGTTAATGAAGTGCATAGATACAATACTCGAGGATGTCAGTACAACTTCCAAATTCCAACCTCTTCCAATAATAAAGTTGCTGACAAGTCATTCTCTTACAATTCCATAAAATCATGGAATGCTTTACCTGATGACATCAAAGCCAAATCAGACTATAACAGTTTTAAATTTTCCGTTAAACAACATCTTGTACACCATGGCTTAAACTACGGACTGTGATACTCTGGAGTCAAATAATCAATCACTTAAACGCACCTGTATAAACATGCACAATTTACCCTAGTCAAGCACTAATCACACAACACATGCTGCCTTCTTGTGTATCATTTCTCAGGACCCCGCTGGAAATAAGCTATGAAGCTTTCGTGGGCCATCCTAACATTTTCATCACTGAATATACTTCATTTCCATTTCATTAAGCCATTTCTGGTTGTTTCATAGTATGTCGCACATTCGTTGTATATGCACTGATGAATTTGTTGAATAAATCAAATCAAATCAAATCAAACTCCCTCTGCATGTCCTTCACCCTCTGCATCTCCTTCTCCCTTTGCATCTCCCTCTCCCTCTGCATCTCCTTCTCCCTCTGCATCTCCCTCTCCCTCTACATCTCCCTCGCCCTCTGCATATCCTTCTCCCTCTGCATCTCCTTCTCCATCTGCATCTCCTTCTCCTTCTGCATCTCCTTCTCCCTCTGCATCACCTTCTCCCTCTGCATCACCTTCTCCCTCTGCATCTCCCTTTGCATCTCCCTCTCCTTCCGCATATCCTTCTCCCTCTGCATCTCCTCTCCCTCTGCATCTCCTTCTCCCTCTTTATCACCTTCTCCCTCTAAATCTCCCTCTCCCTCTGCATCACCTTCTCCCTTTGCATCTCCCTCTGCATCTCCTTCTCCCTCCGCATATCCTTCTCCCTCTGCATCTCTTTCTCCCTCTGCATCACCTTCTCCCTCTACATCTCCCTCTCCCTCTGCATCACCTTCTCCCTCTGCATCTCCTTCTCCCTCTGCATCTCCTTCTCCCTCTGCATCTCCTTCTCCCTCTGCATCTCCCTCTCCCTCTGCATCTCCCTCTCCCTCTGCATCTCCCTCTCCCTCTGCATCTTCTTCTCCCTCTGCATCTTCTTCTCCCTCTGCATCTCCTTCTCCCTCTGCATCTCCTTCTCCCTCTGCATCTCCTTCTCCCTCTGCATCTCCCTCTCCCTCTGCATCTCCCTCTCCCTCTGCATTACCTTCTCCCTCTGCATCTCCTTCTCCCTCTGCATCTCCCTCTGCATCTCCCTCTCCTTCCGCATATCCTTCTCCCTCTGCATCTCCTTCATCCTCTGCATCTCCTTCTCCATCTGCATCTCCTTCTCCATCTGCATCTCCTTCTCCATCTGCACATCCCTCTCCCTCTGCATCTCCCTCTCCCTCTGCATCTCCCTCTCCCTCTGCATCTCCCTCTCCCTCTACATCTCCCTCGCCCTCTGCATATCCTTCTCCCTCTGCATCTCCTTCTCCATCTGCATCTCCTTCTCCTTCTGCATCTCCTTCTCCCTCTGCATTATCTTCTCCCTCTGCATCTCCCTATGCATCTCCCTCTCCTTAAATAATAATAATAATAATAATAGTAATTTATATAGCGCCTTTTCCAGTAAACTGCTCAAAAGCGCATATCCTTCTCCTTCTGCATATCCTTCTCCCTCTGCATCTCCTCTCCCTCTGCATCTCCTTCTCCCTCTTTATCACCTTCTCCCTCTAAATCTCCCTCTCCCTCTGCATCACCTTCTCCCTTTGCATCTCCTTCTCCCTCTGCATCTCCTTCTCCCTTTGCATCTCCTTCTCCCTATGCATCTCCTTCTCCCTCTGCACATCCCTCTCCCTCTGCATCTCCCTCTCCCTCTGCACCTTCCTCTCCATCAGCATCTCCCTCTCCCTCAGCATCTCCCTCTCCCTCTGTACCTCCCTCTCCCTCTGCATCTCCCTCTCCCTTCGCATCTCCCTCTACCTCTTCTTCTCCCTCTGCATCTCCCTCTGCATCTCCCTCTCCCTCTGCATCTCCTTCTCCCTCTGCATCTCCTTCTCCCTCTGCATCTCCTTCTCCCTCTGCATCTCCTTCTCCCTCTGCATCTCCTTCTCCTTCTGCCTCTCCCTCTGCATCTCCCTCTCCCTCTGCATCTCCCTCTCCCTCTGCATCTCCCTCTCCCTCTGCATCTCCCTCTCCCTCTGCATCTCCCTCTCCCTCTGCATCTCCTTCTCCCTCTGCATCTCCCTCTCCCTCTGCACATCCCTCTCCCTCTGCATCTCCCTCTCCCTCTGCACCACCTTCCCCCTCTGTATCTCCCTCTCCCTCTGCATCTCCCTCTCCCTCTGTATCTCCCGCGCCCTCTGCATGTCCTTGTCCCTTGTCATCTCCTTCTCCCTCTGCATATCCTTCTCCTTCTGCCTCTCCCTCTGCATCTCCCTCTCCCTCTGCATCTCCCTCTCCCTGCAAAAGGTCAGGAAATGTAAAGGGAGAGGGTGACTTACAGGAGAAGGAGATGCACAAGGATTGGGATACACAGGCATCAAGAGGGAGATGAACAGGAGAAACAACTGGCTCCCTCATATGAGTGTCCCCTGCCCTTATGTGTGAATTTTATCAAAATGATGCAACAGTTGACAGTTGTAGACTGACTAGATGAAAGTGTTCTTTCTGCAGAACATGTGATTATCATGAGCAATTAAGAAGGCCTGATTCTCCAGCAGATCTGCAGATGCGGTTTGGGCCTACTTTGTTCATTCTGCTGCCCTTATCTCGGAACAGGAGTGCTTTTGGAATGACAATTTTGAGTATCATTTGCCAAAAATAGATATAATGTGAAAGCTACAATTGGTAAATTTTGAAAAAATTTATGTATCAATTTGCAAGTATTTTATTTTTGCCAAATTCACGAAATTCCTTAAAATTTCACCATTTCCTTCAAAACGTAGGGAACACCTGTGGCAAAAAGGGTGGTGAACCCCTAACATTTTTCATAAATGAGTAGATATATATCAAAGTCAAAATTGAAAAATGTTAAAACTTTTATTATATTTTTATCAATGCAGGAACACAGCGAGCTTGAACAAACTTTAGCGTTAAAAAAATTGACCAAGAAAACGATTAGTGCAGTGATGTAGAGGAAGGTCAGACGAACATTTTGATGTATCAAACGAAAAAATCTGTTGGGGATTTTTTGAGATATTTGAGTTTTAGAATTTTTATTTATCACACCCTATTCTTAGCATGGAATCTCCATGAAAAAAAGATCAAAACTGTCCATTTTTCCCGTTAGGTAATATCTAAGATAAAATTCATTATTCAGAAGTAAAAATATGCAGTCATTGTCACTGCAGAAAGTATGTACCACTTCATCCAGACTTACAGGGTGTGATAAACCTATAACAGCTAACATTTCTGGCTAAAGGCCTGAAAAATGTTTGCAATACCAGGTTGCGTTAGTTACATAATTCTTGTAAATAATATTAGCAAATTTTGTCTCATCATCTCATTGTAACAGGCTTTGTTGAGTTTTTTGTGCATTTTATCACAAATTTTGCCACCTTGAAACAAGTATGTCATTACAATGTGAAAGGATAGACAAAGTTGAGTAAAACATCATAAAATGCATATATAGAATGTTTGGAGTATTTGCTTCACTATGAAGTTGAATCCCCTGATATTACATGAAAAGTCTTTGCAATCGGACAAAAAGACAAAAATAAGATTAAAAGCTATAAATAAACAGTAATATTCATACTATATGTATTTTGAGTACTTAAAATGGATGTTGGGTGTTTAATGTTGATGCAGGTTATCTGGCATCCAAAATCAACCAATCTTTAATTGTATAGAATAACAAAAACAGCATAAATTCAGTAAATTATGTGAAAATGTAGTTAATACAAACAGGTACAACTATTGCACATTAAGACTGCAATGTAAAATTATTTTACTTCATACTTAACGAAATGATTCCAAACATTCTATCTATGCGTTTTCTGATAATTCACTCAACATTGGCTACACTTTACATGGTTGCAAAAGTACTTTTTTCACAGTGGTAAAAGTGACGTAGATTCTACTACAATTATTCACCAAAATGATGAAACTGAGGACAAGCTGGAAAATAAACATATTTTATAAATTTTCTTAGAAATGTTTACTGTTATAGGTTTATCACACCCTGTCAGTCTGGATGAAGTGCTACATACTTCTGCAGAGACAATGACTGCATATTTCTACTTCAGAATAATGATTTTTATCTTAGATATTACCTAACAGGAAAAATGGGCTGTTTTGATCATTTTTGTATGGAGATTCCATGCTAACAATAAGGTGTGATAAATAAAAAGTTTAAAACTCAAATATCTCAAAAAATTCCCAACAGATTTTTTCGTTTGATACATCAAAATGTTCGTCTGACCTTTCTCTACATCACTGCGCTAATCGTTTTCTTGGTCAATTTTTTTAACCCCAAAGTTTGTTCAAGCTCGCTGTGGGAAGTATTCCTTGAATTTTCACCATTTTCTTCAAAATTTGGGGGCCACTGGGAGACAAATGTGTAATGATCTCCTAATTTTGTTTTCATGAACGATTATGCCAAAGCTACATTTAATAAAATTAGAAAAATACATCAATGTGGGAAGTATTTTATTTTTGGCAAAATTCATGAAATTCCTTAAATTTTCATCACTTTCTTTAAAATGTAGGGGGCCCTGGTGGCCAAACTTTTTTAAAGTAAGAATTAGATTCAAGTATAAGTGGGAAGTATTTCTTCTTTGGAAAAATTAATGAAATTCCTCCAAAATTCACCATTTTCTCCGAAGTTTAGGGGGCACTTGATGCCAAAAGGGTGGTGGACCCCAAACATTTTAACATGAAGAAGTGGCTGTCTGTAAAGGCTACATTTTATAACATTTTGAAAAATTTATCAATGTGGGAAGTATTTTCGACCAAATTCACGAAATTCTTTAAAATTTCAGCCATTTTATTCAAAATATAGGGGGAGCTGGTGGCCAAAAAGGTAGCGAAACCTCTAATTTTGAGATCAATAAATAGGTATATATATGTTAAAGCTACAACTGATAAAATTTTGAAAAAATATATCAATATTGGCAATTTATTTTTGGACAAAATTAATTCCTTAAAATTTTCTTCAAACTGTAGGAGACGCTTGTGGCCAAAATAGTGATTAACCCCTAATATTTTTTCATGAATAAATAGATATATGTATCAGCTATGATTTAAACTTTTTTGAAAAATTTATTAATGAGGGAATATGTTATTTTTGGCCAAATTCATCAAATTGCCAAGTATGTCACCATATTCTTCAAAATGTAGGGGAAATTGGAGTCCAAAATGGTGGTGAACCTCTAATTTTTTTTGGAATTTGTAGATATATGTAAGAGCTATAATTGGTAAAATTTGGAAAAAATTATCAAGGCAGGAAGTATTTTTATTTTTTGCCAAAAATTCATAAAATTCCATAAGGTTTCACCATTATCTTCAAAATACCAAAGTGATATAAAAAGCACATGGAGAACTATAAAAGATATTATTAGTAATACTGAAGAAAATAATGCTCCAAAGCATTTTATCGTGAATGACTTGCAAATGAGTTTAATAAATATTTTACTGGTAAAGGACCCTCCATTGGCTAATAATATTAGGCAACCTATTAACAAATCCTACAGAGACACCCTCACTAAGGAATCACTTCCACTTTTGAACTCAAAACTGTATCTGAAAAGTATGTACTCAAAGTCATTGACAATTTAAAAAGCAAGTCAAGTAGTGGAGTTGATAATTTGTCAAACAATCTGCTGAAACATATTAAATATGAAATTGTTAAACCTTTGACCCATATTATAAACCAATGTATAAACGCTGGTATATTCCCTGATGGAATGAAAGTTGCTAAGGTTCTCCCTATTTATAAGAAAGGGGAAAATTTTCTTTTTGGGAACTACTGTCCGGTATCCTTGCTACCCAGTGTGTCGAAAGTCTTTGAGAGGATAATTCATAAGCAGCTCTGCCAATACTTTATCGATAATGAACTATTTTACCAAAATCAATATGGATTTAGAAAAAATCACTCTACCGAACTAGCAGCAATGGATCTGATTGACAGAATTGTTTGCGCAATGGATCACAAAAAAGTTCCAATCAGCATATTTCTTGACCTCTCAAAGGCTTTTGATACACTGGACCACAGTATGTTGCTGAAAAAAACTACAATATTATGGTATCAAAACAAATGCACTCGATTTATTTACATCCTATCTTAGAAATAGAAAACAGCTTGTGCTATATGATGAGACATCGTCTAATCTATGATCAATACAGACTGGGGTGCCGCAAGGGTTTATTCCTGGACCTTTGCTATTTATCATATATCTGAACGCTCTTGTATATACTTGTGACCAATTTAAACCGGTAGTTTATGCAGATGATACGGCATTATACACTTCGCTAGAAGCTTTTGACGTTAGTGGGCATTCTTTGGATAGTTCAATTAATGAAGAATTAGAAAAAATTAACACCTGGTTTAAGTTAAATAAGTTATCCTTGAATACGAGCAAAACCAGAGCAATGATATTTCACACAAAACAGAGAAAAATTGTACACCTATTCTGAACATAGAGAATAAACCAATAGAATTTGTGGAAGAGTTTAATTATTTAGGCATTATTTTTGACTCAAGTCTCAATTGGAAACCTCATACAAATCATATAGCCAAGAAAATTGCAAAGACTAATGGAGTAATGGAATAATGAATAAACTTAAGAATTTTCTTCCTCAGAATATCTTGTTATTACTGTATAACTCGTTGGTCCTACCATATTTGAATTATGGAATACTTGTCTGGGGAAGCCATGCTGAGAGACTTGGGGAAAGTACAAAAATGTTCTGTCAGAATTGTAATGAATGCAAAATTTAATGCCCACATGGAACCTATTTTTAAGTCTCTTAGATTATTGAAAGTTACTGATATTCTGCAGTTGAATGAGTATAAATTCGTATATAGGCTTGAAAATCGAATGTTGCCGAAAATATTCCTAACTTCTGTCTTCACTAGAAACGTTGACATGCATAATTACAACACCAGGCATGCATATGCTTTCCGAATACCCCAGCAGAAGCATGATTTTGTCAAAAATAGTATTCGTACATACTCACAGTTTACAGGGTTTTGCAAAATACATCAAATTACAAATTATTCTGAACTATGAAAACTTGTGTAATATCCCATTATGCTTTATATGTCTGAATACCTAGTTAATACCATGTTACAAAGGAATTTCGGTCTCTAGGCTGCTTCTTAAATTGCAAATTGCGCATTGCAAATTCTACAAGGATATAAAAAATAAGTTCAGAATCTGTTGAAATGTGATTCTCATCAAATTTTATGAAATATTCTCAGATTCTTTAGACTTACATACTCCTCCAAATGTGCAATTACCTTTTCTGAAATATTGCTCTTATCCTAATGTCCTCATACTTTTGTTCTCATCATATTATATAATATATAATAAACAGAACCAAATAAAAAACGCAAAACTATTCCCAGGGCTTTATTTTTCTAGATATGTTTCATATGGGCTGTTGAGTGTATGCATTTGTGATATCAGGTGTCAAAGGACTCAGTTGGATAAAATGACTGAAGTGTGACAATTTTTCACATGTCTGTGACCAAGTTTATCACATTGGGGTATGGTGAGTGGACAGGGGTATTAGGCACCATGTAGGGCAAATCTAATGATTTCGTGTTAAAGCTTGAAGAAAATGATGCATAAGGCCACACAATTCACTTCATTTACTGCCACCTGACTTGTTAAAAAAAATATTTTTGAGAAGTCAGGTGAAAGTTTTCCACACACAATGCTATTCCAATGGAACACTGCAATTACAGAAACAAGTCATGAAACAGCCCAGACAATAGCTGTGGATGAAAATGGCTTAGGATCATTCAGAAAGGCTTCACACAACCTGTATATCAACCGCAGTGTTAAAAATCAGCACTTTCTGTGTCCTCCCTTCGCTATTCTCCCAACCACACATCTGATGCCGCAAGAAAAGCAAAAGGAAAGCACACATGGTACTGATGTTTGTCCTGTGGCTGCTATTTTATTTATTTATTTATTTATTTATTTGTTTGAACTCCCAGAAGATTGAAAAAGATAAAATACAGAGTAAGGATAACATTTAAAAGCATGTGTGTCTTGAGTTAAAATCATTAGGCATAAATTATAAAAGCAGATAAACACATGTAAATATCACAACTTATATCACAGAAATGTAGAATCATTAAAATGCACGGAGCAGCAGCGTGGTTAAAATGTGTTCATTAGAGTGAGGCTTAATGTAATTTTCGTGGAATAGTAGACTCTGTAGAGTATCAATTAGTCCATTCTCACTTTGCGCCTTATTGGCTCTCACTGACTGACTAAATATTGTCTTTACAGGTGACACACCCTGACTCACTAATCGTTGAATTAATGTATTTGGGATGAGTTCATTGTCATTGTAATAGTGGGATAAAAAATCTACATTGGAGCTCCTTAGCTGGCGATTCGCACTTGAAGATCCTGTTATAAAGTCTCTGTACACTGACATCAACTAGCTCATCAGTTGGAGGGATTCTTAAGGCTTCTAGGAGCCTTGAGTGATACGATCGTTTCGGAATGCCCATAACTCTTTTGATGATGCTTCCTTGGGCTGATTTTAACTGTTTTATGTTAGCGTTTGACAGTTGAACACTCTCCATACCATATGATATCATTGGCGCACCAATTGAGTTCCTGATGTAGGCTTTTGTATCAGATGCGAGACCGGGATAAGACATCCCAACTGTAGTTAAGCCATACATTCGCTGTCTGCAAGAAGTAATCCGCTTTTGTACATGTTTAGTATATGTGAGTGAGTTTTCAAATGTCACACCAAGAACTTCCATCTCACTGTCAGTGATAATATTTTGGTCACATATCTTCCAGGTCGGAGAGGTGATAAAGGGATTGTTCCCAAATATCATGCATTTCGATTTCTTTAATCCAAATTTGAACCTGTACTTTGTTGAATATGACACACAACTGTCAATTAATTTCTGTAGGCCTGGAACTGTGGCAGCGAAAAGAGTGACGTCATCTGCGTATGCGCATGAGTTTAGAGCCATGTCGAAGACCGGGATACCAAAAGGCATTTGCTGCAATTGTTGTAACAGTTCATCAAGGAATATATTAAAAAGGGCCGGAGATAAGATGCTCCCCTGTCGCATACCCCTTGTCACAGAGAATGAGAAGCTGTTCGAGTTGCTCCAACGAATCACAGCATTTGTAGAGCGATACCATCGGTATAAAAACAGCCAATGATGCAGAGGTAGAATGGGCCAGAGTTTAAACATCGACCCGTGGTGCCAAATAGAGTCAAAACATTTCTGTGCATCCAGACTGCATACGAACATTGGCGACTTTCCATTCTTGAAATAGGCAGCACAATCATTGATGAGAGAAGTGACGAACGTCGTCCCACGGCCTTCTCTGAAGCCAAACTGCGAGTTAGTTACATCAACATTTGGCATAATTAATAATTCGATCAATTTTGAGTGTATAGAGCTCAATGTTATTGGCCTATAATTTGAAGGTAAGTTGGGATCACTGGATGGCTTCTTTAACACAGGGATGATAACACCGGCTGACACCACACTGGGTACTGTTGCTGTTGCAAGAACAACTGAGTACAAGTTGGAGAGAACCGACGCAAGAGCAGGGCACATTCCATACAGAAGATGTTCAGTGGTGATTCCATCACATCCTGGAGAGATACCTGGTTTCAGGGATTTCACCATTGTTATTATTTGACATGGATTTACATTAACACATTGTCGATGGAGTCTGTTATCAGAAGCACACTGTTCAACAAAGTTTTTAACATCAAGTTGATCCCCTGACAGGTCGTTATTGTCTGTCATCACTGTCTCAAAATGATGTGCCAGATCATCAGCTGTTAATGATGAGTGGGATCTTACTTGCTGCTGTCTTTTTAACTTATTCCAAAAGCACTTCATCTCACGTTTCGCAAAGTGCTGATTGATAATGTTTGTATCACGGTGGATTTCATTCTGGATGTTACGTCTGGCAAGTTTACGAAATTGCTTCTTGAGGTATTTCCAGATGTCAAAGACAATCCCTGTCCTGGGTCTACCCATTTCAACCCAGATCGACCACCAAAAGCGTTTTTTGTCTCTCAGTACACTTAGACTCGGGCACCAAAAAGGCTTCGGTTTGAAAGTGTTCTTGGGAGTGAGACCAGCTTCTTTGGTTGCTGCATGGATGGCAGAATTTATAACTCCAAGTCTCTCATCAATGGAACTTTGTAGGGAAGCTTGGTCTATTCCTTCATAATCCAAATTTTTAAGACCAGACAGTTTATCAGACAGAGACTGCCGGAAACACTCAATGCCAGTCTGATTTGTCCATTTTGGAATTGGATATTCATGTTGCTTCACACTTGGTTTGTTTTGCTTCACAGGTTTTGACGGAGCAGCAAAGGTCACCTGTATTGGCAAATGATCACTGACATTGCCAGCTTCCTCAGGGACGATGGTGCACTTGATGATCCTGGAGGCATCCCTTTGGAAACAGAGCACATGGTCTATCCAGGAATAATGCTTTTTCAGGTGATTGAAGTACGTGTATCTGACTGGCTGGGCAAACTGCATGTCAGCTGCAAAGAGGTCATTGCCTGTGATGAAATCATACAGCACACTGCTGTGTCTTGTGAAACCTTTCTCCTTGTACCATTTCTTGTGCAAGTACTTTGCTGAGGGGAGCTGCGTGTTGAAATCTCCCACAAACATGATTGATGCTGAAGGACCAAACTTATCTGTCACACTTTGTAGGTTGTCTAAGGTTTCAACAAACTCCTCGTACTTTTCAGGGGTTCCATTATAAAATGGCATATAAACACACACTATAACTTGTACGAGTGTTCCACATGTGTCATACAGTCCCACTGCGAGTACACGGTCACACTGAATCTCTTTCTCTCTGCTGCTAAGGGCTGGATGTTTTTTCACCGCAATGCATAATCCGCCGAAAGGTCTACCAGAATAAGATGGATCACAGTCGACCATTCCAGACTTAGAAAATACCATACATCTATTGTCTTTATCGACACATGAACGGTTTATGGCTTTTTCAATTATGTATAGTTCATGAGGCCTGAGCCAGGTTTCAGTGAGGCACAGCACATCACAATGCTTAAGTCTAGAGGAAACATAGTCACTGGACTGTTTAAAGCCATGACAGTTGAGGTGCTCACAGGTCAGTTTATTGGTATGTTGATCAGTAGTCATAGTACCACTCGTCATCTTGGGCTGACCTTGGCAGTTGGGGCCATTCTCTGCCATAACTCTCCCAGCTGTCGTAGCTGGGGTACAACCGAGTTTGGTAGTCCCACCGAAAGGGCTGCATTTGTGTACCATCCCGTTGGTTGTATCTCTGGGGTCTTCGTCTTTGATCAGTGTACACCTTTTTACCCTGCCTTTGATGCGGATGTCGTCTCGGCTGATTGGACTTAGGGTGGAATTTCCGTGTTTTAATGCCTTTAGGCCAGGAAGAATTGAGGACTTTATTGAAGTCAGCTTCAGGCACCGTTACACAAAATGATTTGACATCATCTCCTTTATAAAGTTCTCTGACATCATCTGCAGAAATGGTGACAGGCTTGGTCATTTCCTTGATGTGACTGGCTACATCATTTGATGAGTGGGCAGAGTTAACATTGCCCACATAGATCTTCATGGTAGCAGCTGATCCTGCGGGCCTGCGCACATTTCTCTTGGCATCGTTGCCATTTTGGCCAGCAGCACGTAGGCTGACAACACTTGACCCATCCTTTTTGTTAATTGAGTTCTTTACAATCGCTTTATTGTTAGCATCTCTTTTCTTTTTCTTGCGACGCTGCTCCGGTTGTGAGTAACCTTCACTTTCAGACTCGGAGGTAGAGCTGACTTCAGATTCACTGGACGGGGGTTTCCGAGTTTCGGCACTAGTTGAGGCCACAGCAGCATTTGATTCAGTACCATCTTTGGGCTGCCTTCCTTCGCCACAAGTGCATTTACAGACTGGAAGTTGAAGGTCATTCAGCTTCTTATTTAGGTCTTTATTATCTGCCTGAAGGGAGTTCACTAGGCGTTGCAAGTTGCCAACTATGATGACAAGTTGACCAAGGTCAGTCGCTGGGTTGATCCCCTCATCACCAACATCACCAGCGGGAGCAATAGGGGGTTCATCTCTCAGTATTCCATCAATTTCGTGGGTAACATCTTCATTTGAAATGCAGAAACCCAGGTTGAAAATGTCATCAATCATCAGATGCTTGACTTTTCTGTTGATTGGCTTCTTGGAGCTGTATGCTTGAAATTTCCCCTTAAAAAGGTCACACAGGTCACTTCTCAGCTTTTTTAATGGATCTTGAGGTTTGTTTTCCAAGCACTTGACAATGTCTTTTTTAACGTAGCGAAAGATGCTATTTAAATTGGCTGTGAATGTTTCTGACAGCACAGCATCATCAATGTCATTGAGCTCAGTCAGCTGAGTAATGTTTTGAACCATGATTTCTTGGTTACAAATGTCTATCACAATGGTTCACACTTTGCTGCACAAATAAAAACAGCAGGGCTTCAATGTTTGAGTGAATCAATCCCCTAATCCCTATAATCCCAGGACACACAGGGGATTGGGCAATGTCAAAAGTATAAGAAAATCACTCAAAAAGCACACACCTGCATAAAATTAGTCCTTAAAAATAACATATGAGATAGTCCATAAGAACCGACAGATATATATGTTATTCCAGAGAAAATTGGTGAAATATATCCAATATAAATAAGTATATTCCACAAGAGAAAATTCAATGTGCTCTCAGGTTGTTTGTTGTTGTTGTGCTCTATACGGGTTGTTAGAGGCCTTTTTGATGGACCCTATGCCTTTTTCACTATGTTTCAAGTGTTTAGGCCGTTCCTTGACCTGTTTCCATAGTTGAAGTGTTTCACTGCAATATCATCGTGTGTGACAAACTCTGACCTGACTTCTCAAACAAGAACATTTTAACAAGTTAAGTGACACCAACAAAAGCAAATTTCTTCAAGCTTTCACACTAAATCATTAGATTTGCTCTGTCGAGTGCCTAATACCCCTGTCCAATGACCATACCCCATTGTAACCCCAATGTGATAAACTTTGCAGTAGATGCTGATGCAATGGTTCAAATTTTTCGATTTTATGGAACTGAGTCCTTTGACACCTGATTATACATATGCATCATCTCAACAGCCCATCTTAGTGACATACAGAAAAATACAACCCTGGAAATAGTTTTGCGTTATTGATTTGGTTCAGTTTATATATTTGGTTCTTTACCCAATATGCACTCATTGTACCATTGTTGCTTTGATTTTCTGTACGCTATTGTTTATTTTATTTCTTTAATGGATCTCTCTGAGATGATGATATGATCTTTTAATTTTTTTTTTTTGGGGGCATCTCTCCAGCGATAATTACTTGTCTTAGAGATGTCCTCCCTCTTTACTGTAATCTAACGTTTCAGAAAGAAATAAAATATCTTGAGTCTTGAGTCTTTCAGAATTTTAAACTTTATTACAACAGTCAATATGGTTTTCGTAAAAAACATTCAACGGAATTGGCAGCAATTGAACTTATTGATAGAGTAACAACACGCATGGATAAAGGGGAAATCCCGTTAAACATATATATAGATTTAAGTAAAGCATTCGATACCTTAGATCACAGAATTTTGCTTCTTAAGTTATTTTATTATGGCATTCAGGGAAAATCTCTAGAACTTTTCAAAAATTATCTGGAAAATAGGACGCAATGCATTTATTATGACAACATTTATTCCCAGAAATTAACGTTAAGAACAGGTGTTCCACAAGGGTCCATTTTGGGCCCCCTCTTTTTGATTATTTATGTTTATGACTTAGTACAGGCCAGTGAAATATTTTACCCAATTGTCTACCCGGATGATACTACCCTCTCTGCAACTTTGAACACTTTTTCTCATGGTAATAATAATGTGTCTGTTCAAGAGAAAATAAATGATGAACTGAAAAAAATTAACATTTTGCTGCAAGTAAATAGATTATCTCTAAACACAGAAAAAAAACAAAAGCTAAGGTATTTCATATGCCCCAAAAAAAGGTTATCTTACCAAACTTGAAAATTAATGACACAAAGATTATGTTTGTTGAAAAATTTGATTTTCTAGGGATAGTTGTGGATGAATGCCTCAGCTGGAAAGAGCACATTGCCAAAATTTCAAAGTAAATAGCAAAAACAGTAGCAGTAATGAACAAACTTAAACACTTTTTACCACAGTCTGTATTGAAAACTATCTATAGTTCATTAATAATCCCACACTTGATATATGGAATAAATCTATGGGGTTCAAAATCACAAAAATTGGAGAAGTTACAAAAGAGGGCTGTACTTTTCATTACTAATGCTTCTTATAATGCTGATACGGAGCCTATATTTAAGAAATTGAATATTCTAAAGTTTCAAGACCTAAGCGCACTGCATGACCTCAAATTTTGTTTTAAATATACTAATAGCATGCTGCCAACCTACTTCAACAACATGTTTATTCGTAATTCAGATAGCCATTCCTTTGAGACTAGACATTCTTCTTATTTCCAAATTCCGATTGTTAAACATTCTTTTGCTAAGAATAATATTAGATACAAAATACCTTCTGCTTACAACAACGCTCCAATCATAGTACGTGAAAAAATATATACACACAGCATCACTAGCTTTTCATCTTATATGAAAAATTATACTATACAACAATATAGTAATACATGCAACTTTGATACATGCAACTTTGAACACTGCTATATATGTGGAAATCTATGAATTTGGCTTGGTGCAACTGAATCAATTCAAAGGCATCCACAGTTGTTGCTTCAATTAAATTATAGCTTGTCATTTCCTGAAATTTAAAGATTTTTTACTCATTATTATTGTGAATATGTGTTCAACAGTTTCAACAAGAGTCTTCACTTCTAACATAATCATTCAGGTGGCTACTGAACAGTGGTCGGTCAGGGCCAATCTGGTAGTCTCCTCCATCACCTTGCAAATGTAAACATCCTCATCTAATATCCATACCTCATTTATTTATTTTTCATGTAATGTTTATGGAAATAAACAGAATCTTGAATCTTGAATCTTGATATATATAAGAGCTACAATAGATACAATTTTGGAAAATTTATCAACAAGGGAAGTATTTTATTTTTGTCATTGTTCATGAATTTGTAAATTTTCACCATTTTATTCAAACTGTAGGGGGCGCTGCTGGCCAAAATGAGGGTGAACCCCTAATTTTGTTTCATGAATAAGTTGATATATATAAGAGCTACAATAGATAAAATTTTGGAAAATTTATCAACGAGGGAAGTATTTTATTTTTGTCATTGTTCATGAAATTCTCTAAAATTTCACCATTTTATTCAAACTGTAGGGGGCGCAGCTGTAAAAATGAGGGTGAACCCCTAATTTTGTTTCATAAATAAGTATATATATGTAAGAGCTACAATTTATAAAATTTTGGAAAATTTATCAGTTTGGGAAGTATTTTATTTTTACCAAAATACATGAAATTCTATTGAATTTTATAATTATTTTCAAACTGTAGGGGGCGCTGGTGACCAGAATAGTGATTAACCCCTAATTTTTTTGTATGAATAAATAGATATATGTATCAGCTGCGATTAAAATTTTTTTAAAAGAAATTTGTTAATGATGGAATATGTAATTTTTGACCAAATTCACCAAATTGCCAAAAATTTCACCATTTTCTTCACAATTGTAGGGGGCGCTGGAGGCCAAGAAAGGCTGGTGACCCCCTAATTTCTTTTCATAAATAAAAAGGTATATATATAAGCTATATGTGAGAACTTTATGAAAAATTTATCAATGTCGGAAATATTTTATTTTTGGCCATATTCATGAAATTGCTGAAATTTTCACAAATTTACCCAAAATGTAGGGGGTGCTCATGGCCAATAGGGTAAAGTGAACCCCTTATTTTTTCAATTAATTAGTAAACATATCTATAAGCTACACTTGAGCAATTTTTGAGATTTTTATCATTTCAGGAAATGTGTCTTTTGAGCAATTCTTTAAGGTGGCTCGCTACTCATGGTGCAGAAATGGCGGTGTCACCATAGCAATAGCAGCCTGCTGAGCTCTGTGGACTGCTTTTTTGGTTTTTTATAATTCCGTGCGACTGCCGCTTCGTTTGTCATTTGCGTCACTTCTATTAGGGTTAGAAACTTCTGGTTTGAAGCATAAGATGCGCTATGAACAGCACTATACCATGCCAGAGATTCAGCTTTATGGTCCGAATAGAAACTTTTTACACGCGATTTTCGGCAAGCAGGTCTAATTTCTAAAAATTGACTTGGAGATATAAATAAATTTTTATCTCAATTTCTATCGCGGTAGCAAACCTTCTCTTATGCATTTTATTGTTCCTAACAATATTTGGAAATTAATGACAAAAAAACGAGAAATCCTATCCCGTCAATTTTTTTCTGCGCCATGGTTTATAAAAAAAATTAAAATTGTCAAAATCAAAACTTTTATTCCGAGCCCCTTGGAAAGTTCTTTAAACTAAATATATCTCTTTGAAATTGCAATCAGCAGTTCCATTGAGGTTTCTTCTTTAATTTCACGTTTCATTTCATAATATGGGATGCATGACCACTGAATGGCAGGACAAACTTCACAGAAAGAAAGATAAGAAAAAAATTGAGTTTTTCATGTTTGCGTTGACTGACTTTCTTGTACATAACCTCAAATATTTTGAAAAAAAGACTGGTTGCGACCACTTTTTTTTACATATCCTTGCTATAAACTATATTTTGGATCATTCTAAACTATTTTTGAGAAATCCTATCTTAGAAAGTTCACGAGTATCGAGCCACCTTAAAGATAGTCCCAAAATTCAACGATCTCCAATCTAGGGGGCGCTATCTAGGTGAAAATGCTTGTGGCAAACACTTTTTTTTTTTCAAAAATGTTTTCTTTGTCACTAATTGTACAAGTGTGCAAAATTTCATAAAATAATCAACGTCAGAAGTGTTTCAAGGGAATAGTAGCATTCGTCTTCAACCATTACCATGTTGACTCTTCACGCAGAAATTTTGGAAAATTTTGATTTTTTTCCAATTTTTGGGTTTTCATAAAAAATTCATAGGACCAATTCCAACTGAGTTGCAATGTTTCAACAGACATAATTTAGACACCTAATTTGGAAATTTAATAGATTGAACTCCAAAATTGACTGAATCATGCAGGTTTGAAATAATATAATTTTGTCATATTTTTTGTAAATTTCGTCAGTTCAACATTCTCAGAGCATTTAGACCCCCAAAACACACATCTTGGTCTGTCTCTGTTCGGGACTGTCAAGTGGCAGCAGAATGCTGACAGTCCCTGGAAAATCGAATTGTGTCAACAATAATGTGATCTGTTCTGGACAGATCACAGATCAGGTCACACAACAGCTGTCCATATTACTACGCCAAACTACTTTCACAAAGCATGGTTGCTGGCAAATATCCAGTCCACTGCTTTGAATGAAAATGTTTGGAAATCATGAGACAAAAAGAAAGTTTTGAAACTTAAGCATAAACTTTGCCCGTGAAAGGGATGATTTTACTCATCAGAAGTTTGATGGTATTCAATCTACTTATGACATTTAGTAAATGTTAAATTGCGGTCAGAAAAGTGTCCAAAAAGAATGCTCTCTCACTTATTCACGTGTCCATACAAAGCCAATGTTTTTGCTTTGTGATATCAAAAATGCTTGTATTTATTCTGTCATTTTATTGAGATTTATAAACAAGGACAACAATATAATTTACTATTTTATAAAAGCTGTGTTACACTCAACAAAATGTCTTGTCCATGCCACAAGTGGCCCCCTCTATACTGGCATTATATGTGAGCTACAATGTATACATCCTCCATGACAAAAAATAGTTCCAACTTATTTTGGTATTTACAAGCTGTCTGCTTAAAATTGAAGCCAACCAAAGTCAGATTAGATACTTATAGGGTTTTTGGAAAAAAACTAGACTGTCACTAAATGATGGAACTGTCCTGGTTTCTTCCACATTGTCCTGGTTTCTTCCAGTGATTGAATTTCTGTTGACCGCTCACAGGAGCTCGTGAATTTTGCACCCTAGGTGGCAGCAAATAGCGGTCAACTTGTAGACAGTACCTTGGTTATTTAATGCATACAAAATGCAGCATTTCAGTGTCAAAAGTAAAGCAGTTTTTCTAGATATGTCCCAGAAAAAACAATTTTTCAATAATTGTGAGAAAAGTATTAATGATATGAGGATTAGACCTATAAAAGCTCAACTGGGATGAAGGATGCCATATTTACCAAAAAATGATAAATATACATGCCATCGCTTGGCTTAATGCCCAATACCCAAACTTTTTTTTAAAAATAATTATGTTTGCTCAATGAGGAGTTACGCCATATAATGAAGTTTTGCGGTGTTCCCAACTATTATGCAATTTCATGAAAGTGCACCCACAACCACCGCAAATTAATCGAGCTGATCTTAAAATACCATAAACACTGATAATAATAATAATATTAAGTACTTATATAGCGCCAATTCCAGTAAACTACTCATTGGCGCTTGATTAGATTAGCTGATATCTCCGTAAAATTTTTCAAAAAGATAGGTTTTCAGTCTCTTCTTGAAGTTATCCAGTGTCCTTGATTTTCGCACATTTTCAGGTAAGCCATTCCACAGTATGGGTGATGAATAGGAAAAGGCTCTATCCTCAAACTTGTTTTGATTTTGTGAGGCAGGTACCTCTAACATCATTTTACCATTGCTGCGGAGGTTCAACTCATTTTCAGGTTTATGATGAATTAGACTTTTGAGGTACTGAGGTGCTTGATTATTCACAGCTTTCCATGTAGTTGTCATAAGTTTGAATTGGATCCTTGCAGGGATTGGAAGCCAGTGTAACTCTTTCCTGTAATGACTAACTTTATCTTGTCTTTTTAGCCCTTCAATCAGTCGTACAGCAGAGTTTTATTTATCACTTGTTTCGACGAACCATAGAGCAATCCATTGCCATAATCTAAATGAGGAGTGACTAATGCATTGACAGCTGTTTTGATGGACTCTTTGTTCAGTGACTTACGCAGTTTTGAGATGTTTCGAAGGTTAAAATAAGCATTTTGACACATTTTGTTCACTTGTTTATGCATTGACATGTGTTTATCAAAGAACACACCTAAATTTCTTGCATGATCTGTCGCCTTGATTTCAACATTGTCCACACTGATTGACGACATGTGAAGTTTCTTGAGTTGAAATGGTGAGCCAATGAGAAGTAACTCTGTCTTTTCACCATTGTTACAGAGTTTGTTCTTGTGAAGAAAATTGCGTATTTCTGTGATGCATTTTTCCATTTTCTTTGTTGCATTTTCCTCTTCAAGAAAAGTTGGCTTGAAGGAAAGGATCAGTTGTTCGTCATCGGCATATTTCTGATCATCAACCTCATTTTCTTCAGCCACCTGACTTATTGGAGCAATGTAAGAATTGAATAAGATCGGACCAAGTTTCGATCCTTGAGGGACACCATATTTTAGTGGCAGTTTGTTTGATTCTGTGTAATTTATGAGTACAGAATGAGATCTATTGGTGATGTATGATTTGAACCAATTTAAAGCTGAGCCATCAATACCATACTTGTTTCTCAACCTTTTCAAAAGGATGTCATGATCAATTGTGTCAAATGCTGCCGGTAGGTCTAATAGAACCAGCATTGTGACTTCACCACTCATGTTCATCATGACATCATTGTGAATTTTTGTCAATAGAGTTTCTGTACTGAAATGCTGCTTGTATGCTGACTGTTTTTCGTCATTCAGGCTTCCATGTGAAAGGTGATCAGTGTATTGTTTGATGACAGCACCCTCTATGACTTTACTCAGGAAGGACAGATTTGAAACAGGTCTATAATTCTTCTTAATGAGATCAAGGCCATTTATCTTAAGGAGCGGTTTTACTAGAGCATGTTTCAGTTCATGAGGTACGTTCCCTTCTCTGAGTGATGTATTGACTATTTTAGCTATGACAGGAAGAAATTCATCAATGCATTCCAGCAGTAACCAAGTAGGTATCGGGTCAAGGTTACAATGCTTCACAGGCATATCTGTGATGATTTTCCTAATTTCCATCTCCGAGAGTGATTTGAATTGACTAAGTTTCGGACCTGAATATGTCTCAGCATCATTTTTCGTACCTGCGCCGTTTGTGTCTAATCTTAATCTTATTTTCTCAATTTTATCATCAAAGAATTTGTTGAAATCATTTGCTAGATCTGCTTCATTTTTGTTATATGGCAGAGGTAGTTATTGTTTTCTATTAAGGCTAGAATTTAGGATCTTAAACATAGCCTTTGGATTGCCCTTCGTTTTTTCAATCTTTGTTTTCAAGTCATCTGTTTTTAGTTGATTAAGTCTCTCATTCAGCTCATTTCGTTTCTCCTTAAATATCTACCAATGAGCTTGTAGCCCGGTTCGTCTCCATTTTCTTTCTGCCTTCCTTTTACTGGTCTTTAGATTCTTGATATCAGCATTTGTGAAAGGTGTCGGTTCACGACATTTTATTTGTTTGATCTTTATTGGCGTATGTTTGTCAAGCCCCTTTTTGATCGAGTTGTACAGGAACACGAGACTGCTTATGTTATTAGCCATTTGTTGTTGTGGACCATTCAGAGCAAAATGCAAGTGGATATCATTCTTGAATTTTGACACATTAATTTCATGAGTTTTTCGGAATGCTACTTTCTTTTTTGGATTTTTGCCTTCGGCCATTTCTATATCGAAAAGGATGCAATTGTGGTCAGACAGCAGGTCACCAACCACACAATCTTTAAGACTAGAATTTTTCGGGTTATAACTAGGTCAAGAGTGTTCCCACTTTTGTGAGTTGGAGATGCAATGTGTTGTTCAAGGTTAAACATTAGAAAGTAGCATTGTCCATTCCTTTCAAGTTCCCCAATTTCAACTTTATCATCTGCTTTCAGCCATGTTTCAGTGAAAAGAAAGATATCCAGGTTAAATTCATTCCTAAAGTCATTTACAGATTGAGTTTTTTGTCTAAGACTTTGGGCATTCCACACACAAGCTCTTAATATATTGTTGAAGTTTTAAGAGGATGGTTGTCTGAGGAATTGCGATGTTTAAAAGAATCTGCTAGGATGTCAAATCAGTTCGCAATTTTGATTGAGTTATTGCAACAAGAGTTATTTGTATTCTGAAACCTTGCCAGCGACGATGTCTTAGTTGATTCCTTTAATCCAATACGCAAGACATCAGAGTACCGCCTTGATTTATTTGTCATGGTGATGCCACTACAATGCTTCAGAAGTCTGAGTGAAACACAGGTTGCAGTGATACCTCACAGGTGCTTTGTGAAAATATCAGAGTTATTGGTTGCTAAGATACCTCACATATATATTCTTTTTAAAGGTACAAGATGATTGATTGGTTGTTATGATATCTCACAGGTGTTTTGTGAAGGTATCGGAGAGACTGGTTGCTGTGATACCTCACAGGTGCTTTGTGAGAGTACCTGAGTGGCTGGTTGCTATGATACCTCACAGGTGCTTTGTGAAGGTATCGGAGAGACTGGTTGCTGTGATACCTCACAGGTGCTTTGTGAGAGTACCTGAGTGGCTGGTTGCTATGATACCTCACAGGTTCGTTGTGAAAATATCTGAGTGAATTGTTTGCTATGATACCTCACAGGATTGTTGTGAAAGTATCTGTGTGACTGGTTGCTATGATACCTCACAGGTGCTTTGTGCAGGTATTGGAGGGACTGATTGCTATGATACCCCACAGGTGCTTTGTGAAAGTATCTGAGTGACTGGTTGCTATGATACCTCACAGGTGCTTTGTGAAAGTATCTGAGTGAGTGGTTGCTATGATACCTCACAGGTGCTTTGTGAAGGTATTGGAGGGACTGGTTGCTATGATACCCCACAGGTGCTTTGTGAAAGTATCTGAGTGAGTGGTTGCTATGATACCTCACAGGTGCTTTGTGAAGGTACCCGAGTGACTGGTTGCTATGATACCACACAGGTACTTTGTGAAGGTATCGGAGGGACTGGTTGCTATGATACCCCACAGGTGCTTTGTGAAAGTATCTGAGTGAGTGTTTGCCATGATACCTCACAGCTGCTCCTTCAGAAGGTACCTGAGTGACTGGTTGCTATGATACCTCACAGGTGCTTTGTGAAGGTACCTGAGTGACTGGTTGGGATGATACCTCACAGGTGCTTTGTGAAGGTATCGGAGGGACTGGTTGCTGTGATACCTCACAGGTGCTTTGTGAAAGTATCTGAGTGACCAGGTTGCTGAGGGTTTGCTGCAGAGCACTGTTTTCTGAAAAAAAGTAAATAAGTTTAAGGCAAGTTCAAGGAAATTTATTCAAATTTATAACAATGAATATACAAGGTGGCTAGTTTGGCAGTTGAGTTGAGGGTATGTTGTAATGCAGCTTATGTTTCCTGGAAGACTGAAAATTAAGTAGAGTTCCTGGCAGTGTATTGAGACAATCAATAATGAGAATTTCCGTTATTTAAAGCTGATTGGTGATGTGGTAAGTCTTTGCTAGAAGCTGTGGGCACAAGGGATGAATAAGAACATTTTATGCTGAAAAAGGTACAAAAACGATCGTAAAATGAGCGAAAATTGAGTTCCTTGCAATGTGTATTGCAGCAATTTGTGCACTGAAATCGCTTGGAAATTGCACAAATATGGTTAAAACTTTGAGATAGGCACTTTACCGACAATCACACAAAAATTCAGCAATATGTCCAGAACTTGTTAAAAAGACGAAAATACCCACTGCTAATTTCACTTTGTGTTTACAGTCAGAAGCGCCACCTATATATCACCTTACCCCTTGACACTAAATAAAAAATAGAACCATCATTTGAAACATTGGTGTTTTTACATGTAAGCAAATGATATTATTTCCTTGCATTGAAATGATATGGACATGGCAATGTTTTTGCAATGAAAGAATGAAAGCTCTGTGTCAGCAAGATAAATTATGGAATCACAATCTACCTCATACTTTGCTTTCTAAGGTTAAGAACTCTCCCCCCACAAAAGAAAATCAAATTTCTCCAGTGCACTTGAACAATATCTTGCAATGAATTCAGGTAATCTTACTAATATTAGAATAACAGTGTCCGAGATTTGCTACTTCATGCTTGGCCTTTTAAATTTCCTTATGTCTTTCTCATACTGATGGGGTGCCACTGCCGCATTTTCATTCATATCGGTTTCCTCTAAGTGCCCTAATTAATGATAATTAGTTTTAAGGTATTCGTACACAATACACAAGGGGAAAGCACCTGCAAGATCTCTACCATCTTCCTTTGAACACCAGGTCATAATGACACTTCATTCTGACACAAACACGGGTCTAAAGTTTACAACACCCCCTCTTAAAAAGCCTTCCAGCAAAATTAGACCAAATCAAAATAAATCTGATTGATCTCCTGCAGTTTCAGAAACTAGGCCAAACAGCAAATTATCATCAAATATGATTCTCAATGTATATTGAATAACTGCTATGTTTGCAATTTATATTCTAAAGTAATTTCCAATCTTATTAAGATTTCATAGTATAATTGTAATTTGAATTTTAAAAACTATTATATAACTGTACTTTGGATTTGACACCCATACCAGCGGCCATGAGCCAAACTTGGGTGGTAATAAATATTCAATTCAATTCAATTCAATTCAATTCAAATTCAATTAAAACTATTTACACGGGCACTTATTGCTAGTTCCCATTTACAATTCTATTTCAATGAAACAAAATTATGGTTGCATAATAATTGGAAACGCAATGTATATGCAATTTCTAACAAAAAATATGCATGAGTGTGTCTTCTGTCGCTTTTCTACCAATCCACTTCTTTTTACTGATTCAGTTTTTTTGGACAGTTTGATATCAATCCTTTAAATCTGTACTGTAAATTCCATACTGTCCGACTACTTATCAATATTAGCTCATCAATATTATTTTAATAATAATAATAATAATAATATGGATTTATATAGAGCTAATTTCAGTAAACTGCTCATCAGCGCTTTTTCGGATCAAATCACTTGTAGGAATTCTGAAACAAATGGGTTTTTAGATTCTTCTTTAAGCTTTCTAATGTCAGTGCACAGTGTGCAGTTCTCACCTTTTCAGGCATATGGTTCCAAAGTTTTGGGGCTGCATAGGAAGATGCTCGATCTTCAAACTTGTTTTGTTGCATGGAGCAGGTTCTGCTAACTGCAGCAGTTCTCCAGCAGGGACAACAGTTCTGCAGCAGGGAACAGAACGTTACCCCTAGCAACCATGCTCCAAGATGACAGAACAGCCAACTTTTAGCTTACAGAGCATGGAGGACACCATCTTGAAGTGCCTCTCTTCACCTGTTTTTGCCACCAAGGTTCAAGAAGCCATCAAACCCATTCTGACAGAAATAGTATCTGATGTATTAAAAAATGCTCAAGAAATCAAGAAAGCAAACAGCAAGATTCACCTTTTAGAAACAAAATTACAGAAGTGTGAAAATGAATTGAAAAGTTTTGGAAAAAAAATTAACCTGCAAAACCAACAAGAACAAATGAATACTTTGAGAATAACAGGACTATCAAAAAATGCTCAGGAAGCTTTGCATGATATTCAAAAATTTTCAGAATAAAAAATGGGTATTGTAATACAGACCACAGAAGTCGAAGTCAGAACACAAGAATTCAAAATTGCTGACCGAATAACTGACAAAAAAATTGCTGAAACTGATTAAAAACACGTGGACAAAAGATCTTCAAATATTTATAAGCACCTATGAAAACAACATACATGAAATAAACTCGAGCGAAGACATACAGATCTTTCTTTCACAGAGGAGCAGCGAAAATTCTCCTTATGCAAGCGCAAGGAAGAGCTTAGAAACACCAATTCAAACTGAACTCAGAAGCAAGCTCGAATCATTACTTCCAAGATGAGAATAAAAAAAATGTCAGGGCATTGTCGAAAATTTTTGGACCAGCAATAAATCCTCAAAAACAAAAGAAAACCAGAAGAATCGACTCATTGATTATAAAGGGGAACAAAATAACTGATGGACAGTCCATATGTAATCATTTCAATCAGTACTCGGTCCCATATTGTCACTGTATAATTACATATAGTCCTATATTATATGCATTGATAATGTATTTTTAATTGTTATTGTGATTGTTTTGTAAATTTGTACTCTAATATTTTGAGGTTAATCAAATATTCTATTCTACTCGTCCATTCTATTATTTCTTATATATATAAATGATCTCCATAAAAGCACAAAAAGTGAAGTAAGACTATTTGCAGATGATACAAATCTTGTATTGAAAGATATGGACCAACTACAGTTAAAACTAATGATGGAAATTGAATTCAGGAAAGTAAGTAAGTGGTTCACTGCTAACAGAATGGCTAAAAACACTGAAAAGACACAGTTCACCATATTTCGTAGAAAAAACAAACCAGTACCTAATGAACTGAATATTTTAACCTTACATAACATTGATATCCATAGATCTCACTGCGTTAAATATTTAGGTATACATATTGATGAAAACTTAACTTGGAATAAACAGGTTACAGAATTGGAAAAAAGTCTAATAAAAATTATTAGAGCCTTAACTGTTGCAAAAAATTGGCTACCCAAGAA
Organism: Platynereis dumerilii; assembly: GCA_026936325.1. NCBI lineage: Eukaryota > Metazoa > Annelida > Polychaeta > Phyllodocida > Nereididae > Platynereis > Platynereis dumerilii. The sequence continues at coordinate 148,593 of JAPTHN010000319.1, forward strand.
AGAAAACCTGAAGGTTTACCATGCATATATCAACTCCATAATTATGACCGCGGCCAGCCGCTGGCACTCATTTTGCTATTACTCCCGGATTGCGCCATTTTAGGCACATTTTTGGGGATGGATAACAAAAATTACACTCAGTAGGTGGCGCTCCTCAGCATGGCTGAAAGCTGAGCAATTTTGCTCTGACATAATACTGGCATTTTTTATGGATATACTTAACCCAGGGGATTGAGGATCATGTCAATTACTTCATTATACAATCTACGATCTTCACAATCCGAAATTGAAGCTGATCTGTTTACAAGAGACTCAGAATCTCAGAAGAAATCTGAAGCAGGGGCTGATCTGACAACTTTGAAACTCCCGCCATCTTGCCCACCAGGTAAAACTACAGGCAATCCTGAAGCTGATAACATGGCCTCCCATGAAGAAGACCAACCTGCGTGGGTAAAACAGATCTTGTCCAAGGTAAACAATATAGACTATTTGTGTGAGAAGGTCTCCCAAATTGATGATATTTGCAAGCAGTTCGAGTCCATTTGCACCCAGATGACGACTTTGGGGCTGAAGTTGCTGATTGTAAACAAATAGCTAAAGGGGCAAGGGAAAAAGCCAGTGAAGCGGAACTAGCTATAGCCAGGGCGGAAAATAGAGCAAAATTGGCAGAGAACAGAGTGAAAGACTTTGAGATGCAGTCCAAAAAAATTCAAGATGAACTGAGGGAAACAAAAGCAAAATTGATTAGCATGGAATCCCAATCCAGAAGGCCAAACCTTAAATTCTTCGGAATCCCAGACGACCCTAATGAATCATGGGAGCAAAGTGAAAAAAAGCTTGTGTCTTTCTTAAAATCTGATATGCGGATCCTAGATGCTGACAATATTCGGCTGGAGAGTGCTTACAGACTTGGGCAACCCAGACCTAACCATACAAGACCCATTTCAGCCAAATTCTCCTTTCGTAAAGACAGGGAAAATGTGTGGAAAAAAAGAATGAGCTTAAAGGGGTCAAATAAGTGGATTGCTGAGGACTATCCAGTTGTTATTGAAGAAAAAAGAAAGAAGCTATATCCATTCCTTAGGGCTGCACTCACAAAGAAAAAAGAAGATGGGTCAGAAATAAAGCAAGTCTCTCTGAAGGGAGACAAGCTCATGATTAACAACAAACTGTTCACTGTCGATGAACTTGACAAACTTCCCTCTGCAATCTCCCCTGAAAAAATTGCGATGAAAGAAAATGATCATCTTCTTGTGTACTTCACAAGAAATTCCTTGCTGAGTAACTTTTATATGAAGGCTCCTTTTCAAGTCGATGATGTTCATTACACCTGTACTGAACAATACTACCAGTTTCATAAGGCGTATTACTTCGATGACAGTGAAGCTTCAGAACTTATCATGAAAGCAGATGATCCCAGTGACTATAACCTTATTGGAAAGAAAATTGAAGGTTATGACAACAAAACGTGGATGCTGCATGCAGAGAAGGTGATGATGACTGCTGCAAGGGCGAAATTTGAACAGAATGAAGCACCTCGTAAACTATTACTTCAAACTGGAAACAAAGAGATCGGTGAAGCAACCCTTGACCCCACCTGGGGTATTGGACTGTCGCTGTCTAACTCAAATAATCTTGTAAGAAATAAATGGACCGGGGACAATTTAATGGGCAAAATCTTAATGAGAATCCGTGAAGAGCTTTGTTGCGATGATCAGAGCAGCAGAATATAATCTAACCACCCAGCTGATCTCTGTTTTGTATATTGTGTTAACTGATATTCCAATGATTGCTTTGTTTTTTGCTAATTCCTAAATCATGCTACAGTTGTATAGGTTTGTTTTACTCTGTATCACAGTTAATTTGTTTGACTTGCTCCTTGTATTACAATTATAATCCTCTCATATGAAACTTTAATTTGTAATTTCATGACACACATTAATATTGTCTTTGATTTCCACTGCTTCTGCCTTCGTTCTTCATGTTTCTAACAGGTTAGTAACAAATTGTTTCATAATAGAGTTTTCTCTTCTCTCTTCCTTTTAAATATTTAGGTCTGCTTAATTTTAGACGTATTTATATGCTGTTTTGAAAAACTTTTTTTAGCTACTAGCTCTTTGTTCAGTGCAATCCTTCCTTTTAAAACTTTATATAACTTCTGCCCTTTCAATTCATGCTAATCGGTAATAGCATATATCTTGTTTCCCTGCTAGCAGAATATTTAGTTATTTATACTTTTAATTACTCAACAATAACACATTTGAGTTGGTCTGTAAACTTAATAACTTGACTTCAGAAATTGTCTATTATACAGTGATATGTTTCTATAGTTTAATGATATCTTAAATATAATGATATAATGATATTATAAATATGATATTACAATGTATGTTTGTATCATTAAAATGGAGAATCTCCTAATCTCTTTATTAAATAATGAATTATATGGAGTGGAATAACTTATAAAACCTAGTAGTAAATTGTCACAAGTAAATGACTTAACAATTTTTTCTTCAACTCATGTCATAATGGAACTTGAATATAATCAATGACCTCTGTTCTGTCTGTCTAATTAACTATGATTATAATTATTAATGCCAGTAATCATGTCTATTAATTATTTACACACATGTTTCGTAATTTAATCATTCTTTGTTCACGTTTACAGATCACCATATCACCCTCTGGAAATCCCTGCAAGTATCTGCAACATTTCACCGCAACTCATGCTCATCCATGGTTCATCTTTCATTGTCTAGGGTTGACCCGTGAAGTATGTCTTGCAACAAAATATGTCTTCCGCAAACTTCTCTAACTGACCTTTTTGATGAAAACGATGTCATAGATCAAGATTATGATGTACCTTCCCTCTTACAACAATCTAAGTTCTATGAAACTCAAGAAGCTATTGATATTTTGAAAAACAAATACAACTTCTTTAGTATACTCAGTCTTAACTGTCAATCTCTTAATGCGAAGTTCAATGAGTTATCTATCTACTTAGAAAGTTTTAAATCTGAATTTCAGTTTTCTGCGATCTGTCTTCAAGAAACTTGGCTTGCTGCTGATGCTGACCTGTCCCTTCTGATGATTGACGGGTACAACTTAATCTCGAGGTAGATATGCAAGTATGCATGGAGGGGTTGCGATATATTTGAAATCATGTTTTTATTATAAAATTCTGGACATTAATGACAACTCAAATGTCTGGGATGGTATCTTTATTGAAGTTTGCAGTGATGACCAGTCTATGCACAAGACGATCATAGCAAATATTTGTGTCCGCCGAGAGACAACCTTGAAAATTATAATACCTTTATAGAAGATATGTGGAGAATAATAAACCATTTCATAAATAATAATAGAGAGATTGTCATCACTGGGGACTTCAATATCGACCTTTTTAGAATTAATGATAAACCTAGTGCTAATGAATTTCTTGAAAATTTTATGTCTAATGGGTAAATTCCCAAAATTACTTGCTCAACTCGCATTACTTGTGCAACTTTGATAGACAACATTTTTGTTATAATATCAAATCTCTCCTCTGACTCATCGGCAGGAGTGCTGTTACAAAATATCTCAGATCATCAGCCCTGTTTTGCAACCTTTGACCATTTTAATACTCTCCAAATTCTTCAAAATTGATTACTGTATATCAGAGTAGTCCTGAGGCTATTGAAACTCTTAAAACTGAACTTAGGAACCTGTGTACCCAGAATAAATTCAATTCTGATTTGGAAACTGATCAAAATTGAAACTATGACATATTACACAATATTATTAATAAATGTCTGTTGAAGCATATGCCATGCAAAAAGATTAAATTTAACAAATTCAAGCATAAAAGAAATAAATGGGTGACGAAAGGTCTTTTACTTTCAATTAAATTCCGAGACAAACTTTTTAAAGGAATGCGCAAGACTCCAATTACTAGCCAAAAATTCTTCAAATTAAAAACTAACCTTAAGACTTATAACTGCATTCTAAAACGATGCATTCGAACAGCCAAAAGAAATTATTATAATGCTTGCTTTCAAAAATTTAAGCAAGATATAAAAGGCACATGGAAAACAATAAAAGACATTCTTAACAAAAATAAAAATGATGATCTAAGTAAATCCTTTCTCATAAACAACAATTTAACCTGTGATCCAAATGTTATTACCAACGAATTCAATAATTTTTATGCTAATATTGGACAGAATTTGGCATCAAAAATAAATCCACCAGAAGATAGGTCTTATGCAGACTATCTGACGTCTAGACCAAACTCAGACTTCCACTTAACTCAAGTTTCCATTGAATTAGTAACTAAGACTATAAATAACTTGAAACCCAAGACATCTAGAGGCATTGATGGCCTTTCTAATAAATTGCTAAAGATAATTACCCCCATCATAATTGAACCATTAGCATTAATAATCAACCAATGCTTTCATACAGGTATATTTCCTGATAAAATGAAATTGCAAAAGTAACTCCTATATTTAAAAAAGGTGATATTGATAATATACAAAATTATAGACCAATTTCTTTACTTCCCTCACTCTCTAAAGTAATAGAAAAAATAATGCATGACCAAGTTGACAAATATTTTAATGACAACAAACTTTACTATGACAGTCAATATGGTTTTAGAAAAAATCACTCTACTGAACTTGCAACATTACAAATGGTAGACAGGTTAGTCACTAATTTAGAGAATAACAATACCCCAATAAATATTTATCTTGATCTTTCAAAAGCATTCGATACTTTAAATCACAATATTTTAATCCGTAAACTTGATTATTATGGAATCTGCGGAACTACTTTATTGCTTTTCAAAAGTTATGTAAATAACAGAAAACAATATGTACATTTTTCTGACAGTTACTCTAGCTATCTTCCAATTACAACAGGGGTTCTTCAAGGGTCCATCTTGGGTCCACTTTATTTCTTATCTACATAAATGATATTACTTAAGCCACCAATGAATTTTATCCAATAATTTATGCTGATGATACCACCCTTTCAACAACACTTAACACATTTACCTCAAACAACAGTACTAATGAAATTAACTTAGAAATGAAAAAAATTCTTCATTGGCTGCAACTTAACAAGTTATCTCTCAATATCAATAAAACTAAAGCTATGATTTTTGGTACCCCCGACAAAACCAACACAATTGTCCTTCCTGATATAACAATAAACAACACACGAATTGATTGGGTCAATAAATCTAATTTTCTGGGAATAGTCTTAGACAGTAACCTGAACTGGAAAGAACATATCTCTCATATTTCTTTCAAAATATCAAGAATTACTGCGATCATGACTAAATTAAAACACATTCTTCCGCAAACAATCTTAGAAACTTTATATAAATCACTCATAATTCCACACTTCAATTATGGGATTTTACTCTGGGGTTCACAGGTTCATAGACTTTTTAGGTTGCAAAAGAGGGCTGTTCGTATCATTGCTAATGCAAAGTATAATGCACATACTAGTCCTATTTTCAAGAATTTAAGATTAATTAAAGCAACTGATATGTGTGCATTTCATGATCTAAAATTCTGCTACAAACTTGAAAACAATATGCTGCCTGTATTTTTCTCTTCTGTATTTACTAAATTCTTGGAAAATGATAACTTTTCTACTAGGCATAATAGTAATTTCCGAATTCCTAAGTTAAGACACAGTTTTTCAAGAAATAGTTTAAGATACAGGATTCCTCTTGTTTTCAATAATTGTCCGTCAATCATTAGGAGCAAAATCTTCACACACAGCATCAGTGGTTTTGTCAGGTATGTTAAAAATAATTTCATTGACAATTATTCCACAGACTGTCATAGTAATAATAATTGCTATGTATGCTTGAATAGATAATTGGTTTTAAGAACAAGTTTATGACTTCCTTTTTTTTATTTTTTTTAGTTTATATATCCTTGTTCATTTTTCATATATTTTCATATGGCTAAATACTTGCCGGGATTTCCACCACATCTCATTTCTACTTCACTTCAACTTCACCTCGTACCTCATACATTTCCATCATCTGGTGGCTCACCAGCAGCGACAATAATTTTGTCTTTGGCGGGTCTCCTCATTATATGTATTATAACTCATCTCAAGTCATTATCATATTTTATGCCTTTTTTAAATAATAATACAGTATTTTCCAAATAATGATGATGAAATAAAAGAATTTGTCTGTCTGTCTGTCTGTCTGTCTGTCTGTCTGTCTGTCTCAATGTACAATCATGAAAGTTGTTATATAAACATAACTTTACATTCTACAATCAGACATCTGAAGACCAGGATGATCCAAGGGGTCTTTCATAAATTTCTGAGATTCATGATTTTTCAGTGAAACACCCCACCTTATTGTTATTTTGGCTGTGTGAAGGTTGTTTTTGTGATTTTCGGCACTGTGCCAGATCAGACCTGCTTGGACCACCTGATTGCTGGGGGATGTCTCAAAAGCAGCCAAACTCTTATTTCCAAGAAGAGAGGGAGCAGGCCATCCCAACATGACAAAAAGGAAATAAAACAAGTGGGATACCCTCTACCATTGGGATACACATAAAATAATGGGAAGATTGGTGACATCCAATGGAATACCTTTGTAACAGTGGCCACAGCAAATACAATAGTGGCACTGCATACACAGCACTGACACTGTAGAGGTTTCAAGGCATTGCAGCAATGTGTAGCAGCACTGCCTTACAGAACTGCATTGCAACTCTGAATTACAGTCAAGCATCACTGCACTGTATAACTACCTTGCATCCTGCATCGGATTACAACACAGCATAAACTCTGTACCTCTGCATTACTGCACCCCATTACAGCACTGTTTTACAGCACTGCATTACAGCACTACAGTACAGCACCGCATTATTGCACTGCATTACAGCAATGCAGTACAACACTGCATTACTGCACATTATTACAACGTGCATCACCGCACTGTATTGTAGACCACATTACAGCACAGCCTTACAGCACTGCATCTTTGCACTGCATTATTGCAGGCATTAGGTCGGTTGGCCTACTTTTCATGACAGTTTACTGATATATGGGCGAGTCTATACCAAAGGGTGTTCATATATATCAATGGGTGTATATGTACTGTACCAATGGTTGTACACACACCCATGGGCGTACACACACCCATGGGCATATACTGACCGATGGGCATACACACACAGATGGGCATACATGTGGACGTACACACAGATGAGTGTTCAGGTGGGTATACCCACACAGCTAGGCTTACAGGTGGGCCTACACACACATGGGCATCCACACACACATGGGCGTCCCCATAGAGAAGTGCATACAGATGGGCATGCACATGCAGATGGGCATGCACACACAGATGGGCATGCACACACAGATGGGCTTACACACACCGACGAGCATGCTCATATGGCCGTATACATACAGATGGCCGTACACATGGGCATGCGCACACAGATGGGCGTGCACAAGAAGGTGGCTGTGCACACACAGATGGGCATACACACAGATGGTCGTCCAGGTGGGCGTACACCCAGCTAGGTGTAAAGGTGGGCATGCACACTAAGATGGGCATGCACTCACAGATGAGGGTTCCTACACAGATGGGCACAAACTCGAGAGTTGGGCATACATGTGGGCATACACACAGATGGGTATACAGGTGGGCGTGCCCACACAGATTAGATAGGCATTCAGGTGGGCATGCTCACGCAAATGGGCGTATACTTGACGATGGCCGTACACAGGCATGCACAATGGACGTACACATGTAGGCCCCTCGAATTGACCCCCCCCCCCATTAAATAGAGGCCCCACTAGGCCATGGACAACAACGAATATATATCTTTTTATTATTATTATTATACAACAGCTTTTTTACGCAAGGTCTAAACAAGCTGCACTCAGTACAAAAATCGTTATTCATCTTTAATGATCGACACAGTCACACTTGATTGCACGTGACCAGCAAAAGGCGTCCAGCGGCGCCCGCGGTCATATTATCATCGCTTGCGATTCTAGTTAAATATGGTATCAGTGTTTATGTGACTGCCAGAAAAGCACTCTTAAACAAAATACAAGTGATGCAAAACAGAGCAATAAAAATACTGTATGATCTTGATTTTATGACACCAACTATGTATATGCTTTCCGCATTCAAACTATTGTCAGTTAAAGATTTAAACAATTTAACGATTGCTCAATTTGTCCCTCGACATAGATTACAACTTCTTCCGAATGTGTTTCAAAATTATTATGAAACTAATGAAAATACGTCATTGAGAACTACAAGACAATCTAAATTACTAACAACTACTAGAGTTCAAACTGAACAGGCAAAATGTTCCATCAGATATGCAGGCACAACTATTTGGAATGAGTTGACTAAATCTATAAAATCTGACTTCACAGAACTGACTGTGAATATGTTCAAAAAAGCAATCCGAAATTCCTTCATTGAAAAATACCAAAACTAAATGCGGCTTTGAAGTTTTTGAATTGATAAATTATTTGTTGTACATGTAGAATTTTCTTAATTTGAACATTTGTAATAAGTCACCTACATTTGATTCCATTATATTATTACATTTGATTCCATTATATTATTATATCATATTCTGTAAGGGCTCCAGCCTGATAAGCATTATTTTGCTTTTTCTGGGTCCCATTAAATAAAAATTCAATTCAATTCAATTCAACAGCAGCTTGTGGTTGCTTCTCAGGTTATGTCCTTGTTGAGATTTGACTTGAACAAGTTCTTGGATGTATTGTGGTGCCTGATTGTTAAGTGCCTTCCATGTAGTTGTCATCAATTTGAACTGAATTCTTGCTGTGATTGGTAACCAGTGCAGTTGTTTACTACTCTGGCTGACACTTTCATGTTTTTCAATCTCTCAATTAAACGAACTGCCGAGTTTTGAGCAACCTGAAGTTTATTTATCAATCGGCTACAGGTGCCATACAACAGCCTATTTCCATAGTCTAAATGAGGAATGACAAGTGCATTGACAGCAGTTTTAACTACTTCTTTGTCCAGGTTTTTTTCGGAGTTTCAAGGTTTCAAGGTTTCTCAAATTGAAATATGCATTACGACACATTTTGTTGATCTGCTTTGCTATGGTCATATTTTTGTGGAAGAGCACTCCTAAATTGCGGACATGGTTGGCAACTTTAATTTCAACATTATCAACATTGATAGATGTCATTTGAATTTCAGTTTTGCATGTTCTTCATCCAAAAAGGTTGGTTTAAACGACAGGATAAGTTGCTCATCATCATACTTCTGATTGTGAACTACGTTTCTTTGTGCTACTTCACTGACGGGGGCAATATAGGAGTTAATTAAGTTTGGTCCAAGTGTGGAACCTTGAGGAACTCCAAAATTGAGAGGAAGTTTGCTTGACATTTTATCATTTATTATCACAGACTGTGCTCTTTCAGAAATATAAGATTTGAAGGCTGCACTTTGCACTGCATACCTATTACGCAGTCTTTCTAACAAAATGCCATGATCAATTGAGTCGAATGCAGCAGACAAGTCCAGCAATACTAGCATTGTCACCTCCCCATTGCTCAGATTAAGCATAAAATCATTGTGGATTTTTGTTAAGAGAGTTTCTGTGCTATGAAATTGCTTGTATGCTGATTGTTTTACATCCTCAAGATTGTTCTGAGTGAGGTGATCAACATACTGTTTGATTACGTCACTCTCAATGATTTTACTCTGAAAAGAAAGGTTAGAGACTGGCCGATAGTTCTTTTTGATCAATTCAAGACCTTCTTTCTTCAAAAAGTGGTTTGACAAGAGCATGCTTTAGTTCAAGGGGCATTTCTCCCAGCGTTAATAACATATTAACAATTTCGTTATGATTGGCAGAAATATATAAACACATTTAAGCACTAGCAATGTTGGCATTGGATCTAGTTGGCAGTGTTTGACAGACATTTCAGTGATAAGTTTCTTGACTCCTTGTTCTGATAGAAACTTAAACTGATGGAAATTGTGGCTGAGGTTGGTTTGAGAGGCACCAGTTGTGATCTTTGTTCCTGAATCTAATTTAGATCTGATGATTTTGATCGTTTCATCAAAGAAGCAGTTGAAATCATTCGCAAGTTCTGTTTCATTTGTGTGATGGGGAAGAGGCAGATCTTGTTTTCTGTTGAGATGACAATTTAGAATTGCCTTAGAATTTCCCTTTGTGGCTTGAATTTTAAACCTGAGATCGTCTGATTTAAGCTTATTAAGCTTTTCATTGAGAGCATTTCGTTTTTCTTTGAACATATTCCAGTCTTTCTCTAAACCAGTTCTTCTCCATAATTTTTCTGCATTTCTCTTTTCCTTATTAAGAGGTTTTATTTCTTGATTTGTGAATGGGTTGAGTTTGCGCACTGTCACAAGTTTAGTCTTAACAGGGGCGTGTCTGTCAAAAATATTTTCAGTTGATTTGTAGAGTGACACAAGTCTGTTCAAGTTGGCTGATCGATTATGGTGTTGTAGTTTTTGTGACAGATGCTGCTCAATGTCTTTCTTGAATTTGGCTATGTTTATGCTGCAGGTCTTTTGGAAGGCAGTCTTTTTCTGTGGATTCTTGCCCTTGTTAATGTTTCTATTAATAATAATAATGATATTAAGTACTTATATTGCGCCAATTCCAGTAAACTGCTCATTGGCGCTTGGTTAGATTAGCTGATATCTCCGTAAAATTTTGCGAAAAGTTTTCAGTCGCTTCTTGAAATTATCCAGTGTTCTTGATTTTCGCACATTTTCAGGTAAGCCAATCCACAGTATGGGTGATGAATGGGAAAAGGCTCTGTCCTCAAACTTGTTTTAATTTTGTGAGGCAGGTACCTCTAACATCATTTGACCATTGCTTCGGAGGTTCAAGTCATTTTCAGGTTTATGTTGAATTAGACTTTTGAGGTACTGAAGTGCTTGATTATTCACAGCTTTCCATGTGGTTGTCGTAAGTTTGAATTGGATCCTTGCAGGGATTGTCAAGTTGGACTCCTTGTTCAGTGACTTACGCAGCTTTGAGATGTTTCGAAGGTTAAAATAAGCATTTTGACACATTTTCTTTACTTGGTTATGCATTGACATGTGTTTATCAAAGAATACACCTAAATTACTTGCATGATCTGTCGACTTGATTTCAACATTGTCCACACTGACTGATGACATGTGAAGTTTCTTGAGTTGAAATGGCAAGCCAATGAGAAGTAACTTTGTCTTGTCATCATTGTTACAGAGTTTGCTCTTGTGAAGAAAATTACGTTTTTCTGTGATGCATTTTTCCATTTTCTTTGTTTCATTTTCCTCTTCAAGAAAAGTTGGCTTGAAGGAAAGGATTATTTGTTTATCATTGGCATAATTCTGATCATCAACCTCATTGTCTTCAGCCACCTGACTTATTGGAGCAATGTAAGAATTGATTAAGATCGGACCAAGTCTCGATCCTTGAGGGACACCATATTTTAGTGGCAGTTTGTTTGATTCTGTGTCATTTATGAGTACAGATTGAGATCTATTTGTGATGTATGATTTGAACCAATTTAAAGCAGATCAACCAATACCATACTTGTTTCTCAACCTTTTCAAAAGGATGTCATGATCAATTGTGTCAAATGCTGCCGATAAGTCTAATAGTAGGCCTACCAGCATTGTGACTTCACCACGCACAGACAGACAGACAGACAGATGTAGTTTATTCGACCAATATGATTGTTTACAATAATAAAATAATTATAATATACATAGACTATTAAGTTGGTCTAGGAGGCATACACCTTGGCTTGTGCCGCTTTTGTGTATGACCCCCTATACATTGTTATAAAAGTTATTCATATATTTCAAATTATGCTGCACCACTATAGATAACTTAAAGAATCAACATATGGAATAGATTAAATGAATAGACAAATTTAGGACTGTTTAACAAACACAAAATCAAATTGAATACATCTGGTATGATATGCTGCTAAGATGGAGTATTAGCGAATACATATGATTTGTAGGTTACTACATGAGGGGAACAATTTCTATATCAGATCATCCACTGCAATATTTCTATCATCATAATACATTACTAGCATCACATCATACAGCCGTGGGCTACCTAACACCGCAAATATAACAGTTTTGAATAGAACATTGTGTTGGGTAGGCACTGATTTTTACCCTTTTCATATAAAAACTCAGACCATAGAGACTGTGGGTTTGTAATTTATCTAGAATTTCGGAGGGTGCATCATTCACAATTTTCGGTATTCTATTTTTGATTGAGCTATTTGATATATTGTATAGTAGTCGTGGTATAACTAAGTTATGTCGGTCTCTGGTAGGGTAGGGATGAATGTCCGACTGCCTTGGAAAATTCATGTTGAGGAAATAATTTGGGACATCTCAACTTCTTAATTTATAATAAAATTTAAACTCTTGAATGTATAGAATATCTTCTAATTTCAGAATATTCATTCTTTTAAATAAAGGATCAGTATGAGCATTATACTTACTTTTACTTATAATTCTTACAGCCCTTTTCTGAATTTTGACAAGTTTATTGTGTCTTACACCCCATGTTAAAATACCATATAACAGAAGTGAGTAAATGAGGGAGTTATATATAATCAGCAGAGTTTCAGATGGCAAATATGATTTGACACGGTTCATTACCCCTACTGTTTTCGCCATTTTCATTTGAATTTTATGTACATGCTCATTCCAAGTCAGACATTCATCCACAGTAATGCCTAGAAAATCAAAAGTTTTCACTCGTTCCAGTCTGTCACCATCTAAGAATAAATTCATATCGTTAATAATCTTGTTTTTAGGTCGAAAAAGCATATATTTTGTTTTAGAAACATTGAGAGATAATTTATTAAGCTTTAACCAATTACTAATCTTTTCAAGTTCATTATTTAATTTTGACTCGTGACTATTGATCTCATTCTTGTTTGTAGAGAGCATAGTTAACAAAGTTGTGTCATCTGCATACATAACGAATTTGAACATATCCGTGGACCTGCCAAAGTCATTCATATAAATCAGAAAGAAAAGAGGACCTAATATAGAGCCCTGGGGTACACCTGTTTTTATAGATAATAGTTCAGATTTTAAACCATCATATTCTACTAATTGTTGTCTGTTAGTTAGATAAGACTGACAGAGTTTGTGTGCATTTCCTGTTATTCCATAATGAATTAATTTACTAAGTAGTATCGAATGATCAAGAGTATCAAATGCCTTTGACAGGTCCAGGAATATGTTCAAGGTGTTTTTTTATTTTCTAAGCCATCGACCACTCTGTCTATATTCTCAATAACTGCGTATTCTGTATTATGCTTTTCCCTGAATCCATATTGACTACCAAATATTAGGCCAAGAGATTCAAAATAGATATTTAGTTGCTGATGCAACACACAGCGAGCTTGAACAAACTTTAGGGTTAAAAAAATTGACCAAGAAAACGATTAGCGCAGTGATGTAGAGGAAGGTCAGACGAACATTTTGTTGGGGATTAATAACGCAACCTGGTATTGCAAACATTTTTCAGGCCTTTAGCCAGAAATGTTAGCTGTTATAGGTTTATCACACCCTGTCAGTCTGGATGAAGTGGTACATACTTTCTGCAGAGACAATGACTGCATATTTTTACTTCAGAATAATGATTTTTATCTTAGATATTGAAAATGTAGTTAATACAAACAGGTACAACAATTGCACATTAAGACTGCAATGTCAAATTATTTTACTTCATACTTAACGAAATGCTTCCAAACATTCTATCTATGCGTTTTCTGAAAATTCACTCAACATTGGCTGCACTTTACATGGTTGCAAAAGTACTTTTTTCACAGTGGTAAAAGTGAAGTAGATTCTACTACAATTATTCTCCTGAATGATGAAACTGAGGACAAGCTGGTAAATAAACATATTTCATACTGTTATAGGTTTATCACACTGTCAGTCTGGATGAAGTGCTACATACTTTCTGCAGAGACAACGACTGCATATTTTTACTTCTGAATAATGATTTTTATCTTAGATATTACCTAACAGGAAAAATGGGCTGTTTTGATCATTTTTGTATGGAGATTCCATGCTAACAATAGGGTGTGATAAATAAAAAGTTTAAAACTCAAATATCTCAAAAAATTCCCAACAGATTTTTTCGTTTGATACATCAAAATGTTCGTCTGACCTTCCTCTACATCACTGCGCTAATCGTTTTCTTGGTCAATTTTTTTAACCCCAAAGTTTGTTCAAGCTCGCTGTGCACGGCTCATGTTCATCATGACATCATTGTGGATTTTTGTCAATAGAGTTTCTGAACTGAAACGCTGCTTGTATGCTGACTGTTTTTCATCATGCAGGCTTCCGTGTGAAAGGTGATCAGGGTATTGTTTGATGACAGCACCCTCTATGATTTTACTCGGGAAGGACAGATTTGAAACTGGTCTGTAATTCTTCTTAAATAAGATCAAGGCCATTTTTCTTAAGGAGCGGTTTTATTAGAGCATGTTTCAGTTCATTAGGCATTTTCCCTTCTCGGAGTGATGCATTGGCTATTTTAGCTATGATAGGAGAAATTCATCATTGCATTCCAGCAGTAACCAAGTTGGTACCGGGTCAAGGTTACAGTGCTTCACAGGCATATCAGTGATGATTTTCTTAATTTCCATCTCCGAGAGTGATTTCGAATTGACTAAGTTTCCAACCTGAATATATCTCAGCATCATTTTTCGTACTTGCGCTGTTTGCGTCTAATTTCAATCTTATTTTCTCGATTTTATCATCAAAGAATTTCATTTAAGTGATGTGGCAGAGGTAATTCTTGTTTTCTGTTAAGGCTAGAATTTCATGTATATATTTTTCACTATTTGGCATGTTCACGAATTCGTGGTGGTGTAAAAACGAGCATGTACAAATTTGCGGATATGAAAAAACGAGCATAGGTAATAACTAACACTCGTGAATGTGATTTATTATTCATTCGTGTATGTGCCAAAACTAACATTCGTGGAAGTGCTGTATCATTAGGGTTTAGTGTTAAAATTACGTTTAGAGTATGTCTTAGCCAATTTTCTGATTGCAATGTTCGTAATCACACATGCACAAATTCGTGAAAAGCATTATTTGACTTGTACACAAATGCCCTGTTCGTGTATATGTTCGTTTTTGCGGTTAACAAATTCTTCTACATGCCAAATATGAAAAATATATACCTCAGAATTTAGGATCTTAAACATAGCCTTTGAATTGCCCTTCGTTTTTTCAATCTTTGTCTTCAGGTCATCTGTTTTTAGTTTATTAAGTCTCTCATTTAGCTTATTTCGTTTCTCCTTAAACATCTACCAGTTAGCTTGTAGCCCAGTTTGTCTCCATTTTCTTTCTGCCTTCCTTTTACTGGTCCTTAGATTCTTGATATCAGCATTTGTGAAAGGTGTTGTTTCCCGAAATGTTATTTGTTTTATCTTTATTGGTGCATGTTTGTCAAGCACCTTTTTGGTCGAGTTGTACAAGAACACTAGATTGCTTAGGTCATTAGCCTTTCTGAGCAAAATGTAAGCGGATATCATTCTTGAATTTTGACACGTTAATGTCACGAGTTTTTCGGAATGCTACTTTCTTTTTTGGATTTTTGCCTTTGGCCATTCTATATTGAAAAGGATGCAATTGTGATCAGACAGCAGGTCACCAACCACACAATCTTTAAGACTGGAATTTTTTCGGGTTATAACCAGGTCAAGAGTGTTCCAACAGGTGCTTGGTGAAAGTATCCAAGTTACTGGTTGCTATAATACCTCACAGGTTCGTTGTGAGAATATCTGAGTGATTGGTTGCTGTGATACCTCACAGGATCGTTGTGAAAGTATCTGAGTGACTGGTTGCTATGATACCTCACAGGTGCTTTTTGAAAATATCTGAGTGACTGGTTGCTATGATACCTCACAGGTTCGATGTGAAAGTATCGAGTGACTGCTTGCTATGATGCCTCAAAGGTGCTTTGTGAAGGTATCGGAGGGACTAGTTGCTATGATATCTCACAGGTGCTTTGTGAAAGTATCTGCGTGACTGGTTGCTATGATACCTCACAGGTTCGTTGTGAAGGTACCTGAGTGTCTGGTTGCTATGATACCTCACAGGTTCGTTGTGAAGGTACCTGAGTGTCTGGTTGCTCTGATACCCCACAGGTGCTTTGTGTAAGGTTACAATGAGTATACTAGGTGACTATGTTAGCGGTTGAGTTGAGGTTGTGTTGTCATGCAGCTTATGTTTCTTGGAAGACTGAAAATTAAGTGGATTTCCTGGCAGTGTCTTGAGATAATCAATAATGAGAAATTCCGTTATAAAGATGATTGGTGACGTGGAAAGTATTTCCTAGACCTGTGAGTACTGGAGATGGATAAAAATCCAAATTTTATGCTAAAGCAGGTGCAAAAACGATCGCGAAATGAGATCAATTAAATGTGTATTGTAGCAACTAGCATTGTTTAAAATGAGAGGCAGATGAACTGCAAGTATTTTCACTAAAATCGCTTGGATATTGCACAAATATGATTAAAACTTTGAGAGAGGCACTTTACCGACAATCATACAAAAAATCAGCAATTAAATATGTCCAGAACTTGTTAAAAAGACGAAAATATCCACTGCTAATTTCACTCTGTGTTTACAGTCAGAAGCGCCACCATATCGTTTTTTTATTAAAGAGAATACAGTTATGGTCCGACAGTAGGTCACTGACAGCACAATCTATGACAGTTGTTGTTTTATTGGTTATTGCCAAATCAAGTGTGTTTCCATCTTTGTGTGTTGGTGAAGATACATGTTGAACAAGGTCAAACATTTCAAGAATGATGTTAAATTGGATAACTTTGGCACCGTCTGGTTTATTCACATGATATTTGAAGTCTCCGACCACTATACTTCCATTGTGATAAGTCTGATAGTGGGATAAGAAGTTTGTGAATTCATTAAAGAATTCTGGTAAATTGTATTTGTTCCTTTTTGGAGGGTTCTGGCCTGTATACCACAAGAATCGTGACATTTCTTCCATTTAATTGCTTATGAATTTCCATGTGCTTAAAAGTCGTTGCTTTCATGCCTTCTTTTTTCATTGCTCTTATGCCACGAGACGAACCCAAGTAGAAACATTCACCATTTCTTTCCAGTTCACCGATTTCAGCAAGTTTTTGTCTGGTTCGCTAGTGTTATGAACAGGAAATACAACCAAGTGAGTTTGTTAGGCAAGTTTGTTGATCAAGTTGGCTCAGTTCGCAAGTGCTACGTACAGGCAACACAAGCAAGTTAGTTTGTTCAGCAAGTTTTTTGCTGGTTCGCAGATGCTACGAACAGGCAAAACGAGCAAGTTAAGATTGTTAGGCAGGTTGGCTGGCAGTATGACTTCTCATAAAAGTTTGTGATTTCATTAGATGCCTCATTTAATTATTTTACAGGTGTTGCCTTTATAGGATTGGAACATTTAAAACATGAAATTTATCATGTCAAAGAAATATCGTTCTTGTTTAACAATTCAACAATTAACATAATACTGACGACCGTACACAGTATATTGCAAATCACCCTTGGCTTGACATTGTTTTCAAGTGCTAATGCTCTGACAGTCTGACATACATTGTACATATATATCGAAAATGAGGGCCTACAAGGCTACAACAAGCAATGGAAATATTTATTAAGAAAGTCAATGCATGGTAGCAAAAGTCTCATAGATATATGTAGATAGTGTCTACAATAACTTGTTCAGGTAGCCTAGATTAAATTGAACACACAAATTACTCGTTGAATGTGATTTTTTTAAATGTCAATTTCTATGTCATTATAGGCTCACATGAGAACCTGATTAAGCCAATCTCTCTTTTCTGGATCTGTTTCTTGTAAAGTCATACATATATAACTCATTGTTTAGTAAAATTGAATATTGTTCAGATTTTATTTAGTCAATTTAATAGACATCTAGTAACGCTGCACTTTATATAGATTTAAACTGTCATGTTCTTTCCAAGTTGCTGTTGGTTGAGGTGTCCATTTGATAAAAACTTCAAGCTCTCAGGTTAAGAAGTACTATTCCTGTTCAAAAACAATTGACACATGAACTGCATTTGCTACGTTTTGCTACCCTGTTGCAGAAATTCATACTTGTTGAGTTTACTGTAGCACACTCATAGGGGATCACATCACAAACAATAAGCATGAAAACAAAAGTAGAACGATAATTTTTTATGCATAAAACATTATAAATAACAACATAAATGATTGATGTAAAACTAAAGAAGAATTCTATTTAATATAGCATAAAATATTATAAGAACATACACACTTACCCTGGACCAGGGGCCCACCAAGTTCTCTCCGTCAGCTTGTCTCTCACTGCTTGAGCTCAGCCAGATCCTGGTGTGAGTGTGGTTTTGCATCAGGAAGTTAGTTACATATATGTATATGCAAATTAACTACTAAAGGTCTATTATCTATATTGTCAAGCATATTAGACAGCTGTGAAATGCATTTTTTATAATCAGTTGAGAATGATTTTGTAAATTAATATAATTTTATGAGGGGCGTTTAGAAAATTTGAGGCTTTTTTTATATGGACACTAATTTTCAATCTTGAACTATGAATTTTTCACAGTACAGGATAAAATTCAGCATATTTGGAATGGATTTTTTAAATTTTGGACAATTTTGACATTTTAAAGTCATTCTGTGTGTTGCGGACTTGCGGTTGAATATAAAACTTGTATATGTAGATTGTAGAAGTATCTTTATTAGGCTGGTAATGTATGATGTATGAATTTATAACATAATTTTAATTAAGCGATCCACTCAATATCCTGGACTTTTAAAAGATTTTGTTAGATAAATAGTTGATCGGCACAATTTCGGATGCATTTCTTTTGTAGCTTTAATAGTTTCTCTTGTTTATGACCCCACAGGAGTATACCATAAGTTAAGTGTGGCAGAACAAGTGCACAGTAAATTGTCCGTAGGACTGTAACAGGTAGAGACATTTTCAGTCTACCAAGAATTCCTGATATTTTTGCTATTTTCATTGCAACTTTATCTATATGTGGCTTCCAACTCAAAGCAGAATCAAGAGTCAAGAGTCCTTTGACTTCTAATCGGCCTTGTAACAATGAAGAAACCTATTAACCACCTACTGCTTTGAAGACTTCCTTGAGATTCCCCCCTTGTCAAGAGATAAGCAGGATTTTCAATCCCTGCTACAAAGTGCCTCTGATCGAGCTGCGAATGTCGTTGAATTACGCTAACCCTGTCACCAACAAATACATTGAAACGACGAGACTCATTTGCTATGTACCTCACGACAATCTCAATATCTGTCCAAAAATGTGAGGAACCAAGATCAAGATCTAATTCCCTTAGCAGTGTGGCATCCATCTTCACGGCTATCACCGCAGCCTGCAGCTCCATTCGAGGAATTGTCAGAGACTTGATAGGAGCCACTTTAGACTTGCTGATGATAAGAGCCACACAAATTAGGCCATCTTTGTTAATACTCCTCAAATAACTGGAACAGCCATATACCACCTGACTGGCATCTGAGAAATGATGCAACTCTAAAGCTGCATCATTAAACATGAAGGGTTTGATACATCTAGGAATACCAAATCCTTCTAGACCACTGAGAGATTGATACCACTGCAACCACTTTCCAAGAAGGTCATCTGGGATCCTCTCATCCTATGATAACTTCCGAGTAGTTGCTTCTTGTAACAGCAACTTCCCACAAATAATGACAAGACTCACCAATCCAAGTGGATCATAAATTGATGCCAGCATACTTAAAATCTTCCATCGAGTCAATGAAACTCCACAACCTAGATCAAGATTGACCTGAAAACAAAACTTGTCGCTTTCGACATTACAACCTATGCCCAGAACTTTGCCTTTCAAATCCTTGAGAAATTCAACATCACTAGCTCGCTCACTAATAGGAATTGAATTAAAAAACTCCTCATCATTGATCACAAATTTTGTTAGATGAAAACCTTCCCTGAGAAAGGACATCAATTGCACCACGTGCTCCCGACAAGGAAGGGATTTTAAGCGGTCATCTACATAAAAACTCCTCTTAATAACATCAGACACCAAAGGATCTATATTGTCATTGTCAAACAACACACATCGCAAAGCGTACATGGAACTAGAAGAACACCCTATACCACCAAAGACATGGTGAGTCATCCTGTAACATACGAGTTCACCTGAATCATCAAACCACAGGAAAAGCAAAGTATCCCTGTCCTCCTCTGGAATCACAACCTGGTAGTACATAGCTTCAACATCGGCAACCATAGCATACGAATGCCCTCTGAAACACAATAGAACATTCAACAAACTGTTACTAAGATTTGGCCCTTGGAAACATTTCTTATTCAAAGATACACCATTAAAAACTTGGCCGCAGCATCAAAGAAAATGCGTATTTCACCATCATATTGCGCATGGAGACTATCCTTCACCAGACTTCTCTTGGTTGCCTTCAGTCTAGACAGTGCCTTGATATAATTGTTAGTAATCTGAACTCCTGACTTCCTCGGGATAGGAATTTGACACCGACCATCCACTAATCTACACTCAGAATCCCACAACTTCATGACTTTCTTGTCCTCAAAGGACCAGGAAGTGTCGTCAGTGATACCTTCATTCTCAACATTCCACAACACATTGATATCGGAATCAACAGAAGCTCTTGCACTAACGAAATGCGAAATAACGTTACATCCCACTGGATTGACAACACAATTTGGGCCATTCAAGGTCCAGCCCAACATGCTTCGCCCAGCAAACGGCTCACCTTTGGTGCACCTTCGTACCTCCAACAGAACTAAAGCTTTGGCATGATCTTGACCAATGAGAATTTGGACGTTCCCACCTGTACATGGAATGGCCAAGCTTTTCAGATGCTGGAATGAAGAAATATTTACAGCAGGCAAACTCACTAGTATCCTATCTACAACTAGCACATTCACAAGATCGATTGTTTCCCTGCCATCAATAGAAGAAACACTGACGTTGACAACTTCAGAATTCACAACCTCATTGGATTTATTTAAAGTGTTGAGGGTATATTTCATAACCTCACCACTAATTCCTAACATCTTGACCGAATCACAAGAGCAAAAAGTACTTCTAGAGGCAGTGTCCAACAGAGCACCTGAACAGATACAACTGGCATGACGATAGAGGCTTACCACTGATATCTATGTTTGCATTTGTAACCTTCCTGGCTTCACCACCTTTTTGTACATGATTAGATTGAGAAACATGCAGAAATTTGGAATGTTTCTTACCACATCCTGTGACATTGCAAACATACGTACTTCTGCAATTTTCAGTAACATGATTTGCATACAAACAAATTTCACATAGACCCTTGTTTTTCACAAATTTCAACCTTTCTGATGACATCATACCTTTAAATTGTTCACAATGAATCAACTTGTGCTCCTGAGAGCACATAACACAGGAAGGACGCACAAAAGTTCCAGTTGCAAACGAGGATAACAACCTCCACCTCTCTTTCAATGAATTTCACTATATCATTGAGGCCCAAATAATCACCCGCGCCTATCTTGGCCCCAACTGCCCGTGTCCTCCATCTATCGCGGATGAAGGAAGGAAATCTGCCAACAATCTCGGAAATCAAATTTTGGCAATCAAGATCTTTTAATTTCCCGAGCTGGTCAACGATCATCAAAGTACTTGACAATTGATCTGACAATGCAAGCATTTCTTCAGCCATACAAACTTCCTTACCATCACGAAATCGATTAAGAACATTCTGAACAACAAAATGCTGATTTCCGAAATGTTTCTGAAGTATGGATCGGGCCTCATGATAACCACCCTCTTTCATTAAGATGCAAGGCTGTATGGCATCGTAAGCGGTACCTTTTTTCAATTCCAATAACTTGGTCAGTCGTAATTTGTCATCAGACGTTACCTTCCCAATGGACTGTTCAAAAGTAGAGATAAATGTGTGATATTTAAGGGGATCTCCCTTGAAAGGTTAAACTTTTACTTTTGAAAAAGTCATCAGACCCATCATTTCAGAGTGGAGCGACGATGATGGTTTAGCATCTTAATCTTCAATTTTAGATTTCGAATCTGCTCGTGTATTAGAACCAAGCGTATTGTCTAACCAATCTTGAACTTTGATGAGCGAATCTGCATAGTCTTTTTTAACAGCAAGAAAAATATTTATCCTCCTCCTCACTTACGTCAATGTCATCGATGAGAGATACAAAGGCCTCGTGTGTCTCTTCGAATTTCTTGAACGATGCACTCATCTTGGTGGCAAATTCCTTGAAATGATCAACTTCTTTCTCAGCCACTAGTCTTGTCAACTTGTTGATAAACTTGATTATAGCTGCCTTGTATTGTTGACGAGACAATTTCAATTCATCTTGTTCTTCTTGTTCTGTCATGGTTCGGGTTGGAGATGATCTTCGATGCGATGCTTATTTACTATTGCGGACTTGCGGTTGAATATAAAACTTGAACATGTAGATTGTAGAAGTTTCTTTATTTACACCATCACAGATAGATAAATCTACAAATAAGAAATAAATCAAGTATAAATATAATGCACCAATAAATCATAAAATCAAGAGTAAATATATAAAATAAAGGGTGACCATGGCATTTTGAGCCATTGATC
Source organism: Platynereis dumerilii (assembly GCA_026936325.1). NCBI lineage: Eukaryota > Metazoa > Annelida > Polychaeta > Phyllodocida > Nereididae > Platynereis > Platynereis dumerilii. Next base: position 171,311 of record JAPTHN010000319.1, read on the forward strand.
TCCTAACATGGACCTACTTCAGCAGTTTCAAGTGAGAGTTTCAGTTTGTGTTTAACACATTTTCAGTACATGCAAGTCCAATGTTGTGCATTCAGACGATTAGGATCAGGTGATCCATGCAATGACTGTCTGTACAGAAAATAAGCATGTATAACTGAATGTAACATTTTCTCAGAAGAAGGGCTCAGCTCAGGCGACGGGAAAATGGGCTACTAATCACTGTGTCCTGATCTGATTCTCACTGAGGTTTTCTTATGAATATTGACCACATCACATGCCTACCATCCTGTCCTGAGGGACCATTCATAATATATGATTCTGGGAACTTTCTTTTAAAAAATTTATACCCCCTTTTGTTTCATGCTTATTTGTACCTCTCATACATTCCATGTGGATTTTTAGTATGTCCTCTTATATTCTATTGAAATGTCATAGCCCCCTTAAGAATGTTGTGAGTAATAAGTACCCCACTTGAAACATGTGTGAAAAATTGGTGCTCCGCCGGTAAAACTCCAATTCGCCTCAAGTCATAAATTCTATTTTAGCCAGTGTTCAAAGGTAAAAATTAGTACTGTCCCACTTGAAGCATGTAGCACCTGCTCAGGCAAAACTCCCATCTCCCCCACAACCCAGTCATAAATTCTGAATGGTCCCTTATTGATGTCATAGACAATGCTCAAGACTTTTGGTCAAGGCATGATAATTTAGTGTAAATAGATATGAAGTCATTCAGAGTCAGCTTGAAACTGATTTAATGTCAATTGAAACAATCAACAGTTGTACACAGGAGAGTGAAATACAACTGTTCATGAAGAAGTGAAAGAGTTCTTGTGGATTGCGGTTTGACAAGTGTGAACATCTGCCACAATACTAAGTTGGACTTTGCTGTATACTATTGGTCAAAATTACGAAATAATTTTTCCAGCAAACATCACTTGCTTGAAGCAAGCTGGAAAAAAGTGACACGCAATGAGAAACTTGACCAATCACCTGTACCCCATTGTATCAACGCTAAACATGGGTTATCTTTCCAGGGTTAAGAGATTTAACCCATGTTAGTCACTCACCGTGATGTATCAATGATTTCCTGGGTTAGTTTCCATGGAAGATAACCAGAAATGTTAACACAGCTTTTTCCTGGGTTAAAAAGTTGTGTTAAGCCTCCTCCTTGATAAGAAATGGGGTTTTAAATCCATAATATTGACCAGCAAGTAAGCAAAACACATTGAAATGACTGTACAAGCATGTAAATAGAACAATTGTTGACAACTAGGTGACGTCACGGCCGTGACGTCATGTGATGACGTCATGTGATGACGTCACTTGCAGTCAGTTCAGGATGGCAGAAAAAATGGCTCGTCCGAGAAAATGTTGCTGCACAAAATAATTGTTTAAAAATCAAATTTTGATGCAAGATATCCCTGACAGATTTTATTCACCAGCACTCTGAAGTTGGTCATACAAAAAATTGTTTAATCTCCCTTCAGAGAGATGTATAATAAAAACGGTTGAGTCGAATTTTACGCCGAGTTCATCCAATATGCAATAATGCTGTAAAAATTTTAACTTTGTATCTTAAAAATTGAGTGAGTTATTCCAGTTATACTGCAATGGCAAAGGTTTTCACAGGCGTTTTTTTTTTCCTGTGTCAAATGACGCTCATATTTTTGGGAAACCCCCGGGAATCCCTATAAAAATTGGGTTAATTTTCCTTCACAACAATAACAAATTAACCTTGACCACTTTTTTGTTGATACATCACCAGCTAACACAATTTTGTGAAACCGGTTAACTAACACAGAATATCACTAACACAAATTAGAGTTAACCCACTCGTTGATACAATCCAGTACTGGCAGGATTTTCTGATGTCAGACCAGAAATTTTGCTAAATATTTTTTTATTTGAGAAAAGCCACAAATATGAAATCATCTGTAAGAACATTACATTTTACATTTTAAACATTTAAACTTTTGTTTTTGTATTTCTGTCCATTAATAATGGAAATTCGTTTTTTGACCTTTATAACAGTGGATATCCAAATTAATAGTTAAAAGAATAAAATATAAGAATGATTCAGAAATATTTAACATAAAAAATCAGTTGAGTTGAGTTTATGTTTTACACCACGTCAGCACCGGAGTGGGCCATTTTAGAGGCATAGAAAATCAATTGAAACCAAGCATCAACCATCTGCAATAATTGCATTATGTAATGTATAAACAGTCAACTAACAAGCATATGCGACTTTTGAATTTATAACCACAAATTCCACAATTCGACAATCACGTGGTCAGTAGGACATCTAGAATTTTTTAATACAGATTTTACACTGAGTTGCTACAACAATAATGCAATTTTACAAATTCAACTATGAACCACAGCTATACTAATAGATTTGTTAATTGTCACCATAATATAAAAAAGGCAAACTCGTATGAAAGCATTCCAAACTTGAACAACTTCTTTTTTGTGTGCGTGTGGAAAATTCCACTGAAAAATTTTGTGTGGAAAATTCCACTAAAATAAATAACTCATGAAGATAGAAACCGCTACAAATGCATTCAAACATAGAATAATGAATTGCCCTCACCTTATAAAATCTGCCAAGGCATAAAATTTGTATCAGCCAGTTTAGCTGAATACATTGTGACACCAATACACAAAAAATGTAGTTGACTCCCCCAAGTGCCACTGCAGAGTGAATGGAAAATTTTCTGCTACTCAAATTTTGCACAAGCACCTCTGCACATGCTCAGAACAACTAGATAGATAGATAGATATAGATAGATAGTTTATTTACCAACAAAGCAGAACTTTACAGCATTACAAAAACATGAAAGTAGTAAACAGTAGCTTGTTGGAAGGGTACCCAGAGAAACTTAAAAGTTTGTTTTTTGGGCACCCCAGATGAGATGAGATGAGTAGGGATGAGATGAGATGGGATGAGATAAGACAAAAGGAGATGAGCTGATGAGTGTCATGAGATGAAATACGATTACACTAAGTTCTTCATAACAATCTTATTATTTAGATACTCATGTGATTTAAATATTAAAAGTGATAAATATGCCATAACAATTTAGTGGATCAAGGAGTACAAAAGTCATCAATCATGTTATTTAATTAAAAATTCAAGGAAAGATTATAACTATTTTCAAGACACAAAAGTGATACAAGGTAAAAGCACGCTAGTATGAATGAAAACTGTTGGGGAGGGGAGGAGGTATTGGAAAAAAAAAAATTAATTAAGAAAGTGAAGGAAATGCAAAAGAAAGTTTATCGACTGCAAATGTTGCAGTTTGCAATAGGAAAATGATCCTGATAATTTGTTGCATAGTGTTTCTTTAGCTTTTTTGAAAGCAAGGCGGGACATAAATAAGTGCTGGATTTTACAGAAGTTGGAAGTGCATTCCACGCAGAAGAAATCTTGAAATCCAATGATTGTTTTTCAAAGGTAGTTTTAATATTGATACAATGAATATTCTGTTGTTGTCTTGTTTAGTAATTATGGGTTTGATCATTAGTTTCAAGCTGGCTTTGAAAAAAGTAAGGGCGTAGTGGCTTGTTCTCAGATTTTTGGTAACATTTACAACAACTGCTTAGAAAAATGTCATTTAAACTAAGTCATTGAGACACAATTAATGGCCCAGCTGATCAGCTGATGGGCTCACTGAAGAGTGACCAAATAAATAAAGAAACGCATATGGTGACCACAACACCGAAACATCACAAATCGGAAACAGAGCACATGGAGCTGGCCATGAGCAACACTGTGGTTGCCATGGAAGCTGAAAGTTCACCTCGGTGGTGCTGCTAATGCTGAGACCAAGAATAGGGGGGGGGGGGGGACTTAATTTGCTTTTTTGGGAAATTCAATATGTATACCAGCCCAATTTGTGCCATTGGGTCCCCCATTAACAAAAAACCAATTTTTTTTGAAAATCCGACAAGTGCTACCCCCCCTTGACATATGCCTTGATTTTTTTTTTTTTAAACACTAGGAGAACATTTACGTCTACCGCATTAAGTGACTATTAGACGAATGACAAAACAAATAGTACCATTGGATTCCTCTTGTCAGGAGCTTTTAAATGAGTACCCACATGATGGGTCTACTATGATATTTGTTGCACCCAGAGAATCTACCCTAGACGAATCTTTCCATGGCCGCATATTATCATAAGATTTTGCGTCATAGCATCATAGCCAATCAGCGAGCAGTATTTCTATCCACTTCAAATGTTTAACGGCGATTTGCGTAAAGACTATTCACTTCCAGAGACGTAACACCTATCATTTTAAAGGTCTCAGAGAGATCTATCTACTCATGTAAGAATGACACCTCTAATCCTTACGGGAATGTGCGGAACAGCGAAATCAGCCTCATTTGCATAACATGCTTGAGCCTTGTTCATTGGTCAGATTTGTGGGCGTGTCAGACTTAATCACTGAAGGCTTTGCTGAAGTGATTTGTTGTCACAGTTATCAGGAACTGTTACTGTAAATTGCAGCGAGTAGCACCTTTAGCTCAACTCGATGAAATTCAGCAAACTTGATAAATTAGAAAGTCTAAGTGTTTTAGTGATATATCTAATACCAAGCACAACTGTTTTTCAATCTCAATTTGGTATCAGAACATATTTCATGGGTTAACCATTTGAAAACTTGTCATTGCTATATTCAGAAATACTATAGCTTTTATTCGCACAACACCTTATTGCTGATTCATTCACCTACACTCATAATGATTTTATGCAATTCATAGAAATCAATTCTTTGAGGTAGGCTTACAGAAAATAGCCTATTACAATTTTGATAATTATTATTGTGCAATAAGTTTAATAATCTGGAAGTATAATAAAATTAGAATATACTGCAATGCCAGGCAATTGGTTCAGGAATATTGAAGTTACGAGAAATGATATGTTCCAAAACTTATTTATAGCATAATATATTCATGTATATGACATCATAGCTATTTCAAGATCAAGCCATGCATGGACCATGCAAGAGTAAGATATTATTGCCTATTCTGATTGAGACTTACATTCTGACAGGGCAGACAAGGTAGAGGAGCCCTGGTAATGTGGATACTAAAAATATCAACATTCAATAAACAGGAAATTTGGATGTCTGAAAACATTGATGCTTGTTTCTGCAGTGAGATCAGACATTCCTTGACCACAAATTAGGACAAGTCATTTAAGTAGGCTGTCCATTTTGCGAAATGATATATTCAATAGACTCAGAAATCTCTAAACTAAAGCTTCAAATCGATCATCCAAAATCACCTTAATAGTTAAATATCAATGGATGGAATTACCTAGTCGCAGTTATGTTACAAATCTTTCATGACATATGAATGAGCAGTTGATACTGAAACCTAAGAAATAAATAAATCATTATGAATCTCTCTTGGAAGTATACTATGCATAAAGTTTCATGTATATGATATATATGATTTGTGTAATTCTTTCTACCCATGGAGATGAAATTTTAACCTAATTTTGCACGATTAGCTTATATTAATAATTATTCATGGCATCTATTTAGTGCAGTATATACATCAGCAGTATTTTATTATTGTACATAGTCCATGTGAGATTATTCTTTGCCTGGAAGCATATGGCCTGATAACAATTAAACTTTATGAATTAAATGGCACAATACAACTAATGATACTAGTATTTCAATGATTTGTGGAATATCATCAATTTATCAAAGTGTTAACTTAATGTTGTGTACTTGGGAGTCTTAGACCGATTTTCTTGTGAACCACAAGGACCAGGATTTAGATAAATAAGTCAGGACCCTTCAACCCACATAGGATTAGGAAGCTTATTAACAGTTGATGTCATTCTTACTTGTCTTTGTTTCAGTATCATACAAACGCTTTACGGCACGTCGACCGTAACATTCACAGCAGAAAGAAATACCAAGTAAATTATTATTTTCATTCCTAAAGGTATATTAAGCACAAAATATTTAAAATCAATTAATTTTTTAAGACCAAGACTCTTGGCAAGAGACCTGTCTGAAAAAAAAAAGTACATAATTGGTAATGTTTGCTTATGAAATATCAATGCCAGAAGCGTTTGACATTAAAAATTGTCCGGAATGGCATCGCCTTACGTTTATCGGATATATAGCTTCTGGTATTCATTTTGAAGGAAATTTTCCAGAGAATCCAAATGTGTTATCCTCATTCTTCTATCTGTGATAGGGCCGAAGATATCGTAAACCGCGACTTTACGGAAACGTAATATATCCTGAAAACTTCAAGGCCTATGTCAAGGGGGGTAGCGGTGCTCCGATTTTCAACATTTTTTTTTTATGTTCATAACTCAACTAATGGCACATTTTGAGCCGGTATACATATAAAAGTACGATTAAGTCCCCCCCCTACCAAGAACCAAGTCCTGGTTTTCCCTTACTTTATCCATTCCAAATATGCTGAATTTTATCTTGGCGAAAATGCATTGTTCTAGATTGAAAATAAATGTCCATATAAAAAAAAGTCTCGGACTTTCTGAACGCCCTTCGTCCATGCTTGTCAATTGTTAGATAGTAGCAATGTATACTCTGATATGAGTTGTTCATCCTAAAATGTCTTACTACCAGAAAGAGCAGCACTAGCTGGGGGGCATTAAATTACGGCCACTCTGCGGTTTTTCCTATCTCTCCTATGTTAATTTTTGGCCTGAGGGGGCATGGCCCAATACCCCCCCATAAATACCACTAACTCTACAGAAGCATGACATTTGACCTTTGTGATGTCACTCATGCAAATAACATTTTCTCTTTTTTTTAAGCCTTTTTTAGCCCTTTGAAGGTTTCAACCTGATTTGCCCCACCACTACAAAATGAAACTGACCCCTCCCCCCTGTGTTAGTCATCATGAACAGACGAGAGATCAGAATAAGCCTTAGCTACTTACAATGCAGTAATACTGAGTGTGCTAGCAGTCAAAACGTGAACCATGCCGTTTCAGCCTTTTTCTGTTGTTTCAAGCTGAGAAAATAATGTGACATTACCAAGATAGCGTTTCAGCTAAAAAAATCGCTCTTTACTTGTCAACAACCTTTTTTGTTGCAGTTGACCAGTTAATAATCTTTTATTTGTTGCTATAGACCAGTCAACCATCTTCTTTCAGGTCAACCATCAGTCTCTGATTTGAATCTTGCTTTCTGATCCTATATATATAGATAGAAGGTATCATGTAAAAAATTAAGAAAAAGCTACTAAAATTTAGAGGTTGCACAAAACTGTTAAAGTTTAACATGCAATTGCCCATTGGCAGAGTCTCAAAATCATCAATATTTTGTAGTGATGGAGAGAGTATACATTTGTGATGTGTTTTCAGTTTTTGCCAATTCACATTGGAGTGATGGGCTGATGGCTCCCATTATGAACTCTTTAACATGTTTGTCAAGTGACTAAATAAGAGTGAGAATGAGTTTGTCAGGCAGAGTGTAAACAGATCAACATTTGCTAACCCTTGAATTGGAAGCAATGTGAACTACATACAGTCATTATTATGGTGTGACATTTGATAATCAATTATTAATCATAAGTATATTTAAGAGTGGCAGATCCAGACACGATAGTCAGTCTAATCCGGACGAATTTAGACATTCTTTGGATCGGTTATATTCGACTTTTTATTTATCCCTATTGTCTATTACATAAGACTTAAATCAACAGGTAAAGGTTTGGGAAACCCCCTTTGCCGTGAAAGGCTATTGTCTCAGCTGGGCTATTGTCTCAGCTAGGCTATTGTACTTTCGTGACCTACTGCTGGGAAGAAGAAAGGGCACATTGGAAAGCTGTGAAAAACAATGGCAAATGAAAATGCAGAGGGTGCCATGGATGGAGTAATTACACAGGAAAACGATACTTTCACCAAGCACTCTACCAGGAACTGTACAGTTAAATGCAAATATGAAGGCAAAGATCCACAGAATACGGCAAAAGGAAAATCCAAATGCGACTGGCTCCGCTGCTGTCTCTGTATGCATTGGTTTCACCCTGAGTGTGTCTCTCTACCCCAATCTGAGACTGAAGGTATGTGGACTTGCAAAAACCGTCGATCTGTTGCTGATGATGTGAGCTCTTTGAAAAAGACTGTGAACCTACTGCTTGATATTGTGAGAAAGAGTCATGCGACTATTGCTGAGATGGATGCTGCTCACAAAGATATTTGTAAAGCATTTAAAGACTTAAAAACGAGCATTCCAGATGCAGGCACTAAGCCAAAGCAGTCACTACTCATAGGGGATTGTATCATCAAAAACATTGGATCAAAAAATGAACATTTTACTGTTAAGTCCAATGTCCCTAAACTTGATGATGTCACATGTGAACTTGAGAAAAATGAAAACCTGGAAAACGTCCATATTGTATGTGGGACAAATGACTGTAAGGGAAAAGCTGATCCACATGAGATCACAGATAATTTCAAAAGACTAATTCAACAAGCAAAAAAGATTGCAAAAAATGTATGCATTTCTAGTATTCTCCCAAGGACAGACGACCCTGAGACACAAACCAAGATAGACATGGTCAATCAAATGCTTGTTGTTCTTGTCAATGAGGAAAAGGTAAACTTCATCAACAATGATGAAAATTTCACATACAAGAATAACTCTGCTGACACAAGCTTGCTGCAGCTGGATGGCTGCCACCTATCCCATGAGGGTATACTGAGGCTTACAAAAAACTTGGGTCTGCAGGAGCTAACTCAAAGTACCCTTAAGCCCTCAACTATACCTCCAAGCAAGCAAAGCCAAAAGCCATGGAATGAAGTCGCTGGTGGGAAAAAGAAGCAGGGAAGCAAGCAGTCCGCACCTGAAAGTTATGTCATCTCTGACATTGATGCTACATGGGATTGTGGACCACCTCCTCCCCCTCCTTCCCCTCCCCAGCATGCCCGGTCACAGACAAAGATCTTGTTTCAAGGCCACAAGCACCCGCTTTCAAATTTCTTCCCTTGTGAAATTAACCTCTATGATAAGCAGTTTGCCAGCTCTGAAGCTGCCTATCAGTATAGAAAAGCTCTGCAGTATCGTGAATGGGATAAAGCTGAGCAGATAGTGCAGACTGAGAGAGCGGTTGAAGCAAAGAGACTTGGAGATGCTATCTCCACTGACCAAAAATGGTGGAACATTTGCCAGTCTGCAATGTTGGGGGTTATGCAGATGACAATCAGTTATATACTGCCTTCAAGCCAGGATCTGATGGAAGGACAGAAGCCGATGCCATCACCAGGATGAATGAATGTGTTCGTGAAGTGAGGACGTGGATGCTGCAGCACAAGCTCAAAATTAATGATTCAAAAACAGAGTTGATCGTCATTGGCGGACCCAGGCAATTGCAGAAAGTAAAAGACTGTGCTATCACTGTTGGTGACTCCGTGATTGAACCTGTTCACAAAGTTAGGAATCTTGGCGTCGTCTTCGATGATGAACTCAATATGAAAGACCATATCAATATTGTCTGCAGGAAAGGTTTCCATCAGCTATATAGACTTAAACAAATCAGAAAGTATCTGGACAGGAATTCTGTAGAAAGTTTAGTTCATTCCTTCATCACATGCCACATTGACTACGGAAATGCCATGATGTACGGTCTCCCTGATAGCAGCATCAAAAAGTTGCAGAGATTACAAAACGCAGCAGCCAGGCTTATTTTACAGAAAACCAAACGTGACAGCATAACTGCTGCTTTGAAAGAGCTGCATTGGCTGCCAGTCCGTTACCGTATAAATTATAAAATTTGTCTAATTGTCTACAAATGCTTGAATGGAGCTGGACCAGAATATCTGAGGGAACTGTTGTCTTTTCCATCAAGATCTCGTAACCTTCGATCATCAGCTGACCACCTGCTGCTACAAGTCCCTCGCATGAAAACTGAAACTTTTGGGAAAAGGTCCTTCAAATATGGAGCTCCGAAGACTTGGAACAATGTGCCATATTCCATTCGAAACAGTGACTCTATTGAGATTTTTAAAAAGAGACTTAAGACTTTTTATTTTAATCTTGCTTTTACATAGACTCTTAAATTTATCGATTTTATGATATTCTCTGATTTTACATAACTTTTGAAACTATTTATATCATTTTTATTCATGTTATACATGTCTTGTAAGCACCGCTGAGTATTTTTGTAAATAATGGGGTGCTAAATCAATGATATAAATAATAATAATAATAATGACGGAAGTGGTTAAGCAAAAAGCTAGACAATGTCCAGAGCTCCCTAACCCTAACCCTCCTTGCCTCACAAGGAAATGTCCTTGTTGAGGATACGGTACATGATTTCTGGGGACAAGGGAGGCACGGGGATGGTCAAAACAAACTTGGGTTTCTCCTTCAGACTCTGAGATCAAATATGTCTTCCTTATCTCCCAGAAAACGTGACAACCACCACAGGTCCCACAAAAATCAGATGAACAGTTACTCCAGAGACACTGGGTGTGGGTATTGTGGTGAAAGAGGCCATAGTAGTGACGTCTGTGGCCATGGTCGACCTATAAGGTGCAATAGATGCCAAGGTTATCGCCATAAAGAGAAGCAGTGGTGGCATAAAAACTCCGACTGGGATACAGGCCATGGCGATATGGCACCAAGAGACTGCAATTGCGATTTTGTTAATTTTAATGAACTTTTTACAAATCAAGATGTTTCTACTGATGGTGGAACAAAAATTGTTACAAATCAAGAAACAAAAGACTCTGAAAATGTAATCACTGTTACTTCAAGTGAATGCGTTAATGACTTTAAAGAAACCTCAGACTGTTTACTAACTAAGCTGTTTGACCAGTCCTCTTCAGCAAGAAAATTTGACACAAGTCTTTGCTGTGATGTATAAGATGATTTATTCATAATGGATAAAAACCCTGTAACAAAATACACAGAAATGAGTAACAAAATACATGAAATGAATTACAGTGTCACTTAGTTGCATTCACAATTTATCCGACAACATAATATTAATATTCATGACTAGAAGTATAAGTTTGTCATGAGAATAATCATTTGTTGAATTAAACACAAGTAGTTATGAACTACTAAGATAAATACATATAAGTACTGAAGTATTTATTTATAATATTCTATTGCTGCACTATTTATCATTTAATTAATATTAATGATCAGTGAACAATTATAATGAATAATGGAATAACCATCTTACCCAAAATGGGGTTTTGTGAAGCAATGGCCAACCACATGTTTCCAATGGTAAACCAAGTTGGCACCTAACAAAGTAACAAAACATGTGTAAGCTGACTTACAAAATATATGACTGCTAAGCTTTCTATAAATTCATAAGGAAAAATGTAACTAATTATTTGTATTGCAAAATGTATAAATGAATGCTAAGTTTGACTAGAATAAAATATTAACAAAAGACATACCTTAAACATGATATTGGTTGCCAATGCAGTAATGCAGAGTTAAGTCATTAGATGTTGCCTGGAGAGCAGCTTAGACAAAACTGAGAGCGATCAGTGTGGTCACTCAAGCATTATGCTTTAAAATTGGGTCAATGTCCTAGTGGCCTTGAGGTGAGTGACAGAGCTAGGTGCTGCTGCCCTCTGTCCTAACCATTGATCATGATAAAAATTAATGCCAAGCATCAATATTATAATAGGCAAATTTTACACTGCCACACTTAAATGGGCAATCCAAGTTGAAAAAGATAAGCCTCCTGTTTTATTCCCAGAACTTCATTCCTTCAGGACCCAGCACCATCAAAAGTTGATATTTGCTCATTTAAACGTGAACGGCTTAAGATACAAGTTTCTTGAAATTTCAACTATTCTTGCAAATGGTTATTGTGACTTATTAGCATTATCTGAAACCAAACTTGATGGAAGTTTCACAAATTCAACTTTCCGTGTTAACAATTTCAGTCTGTACCGAAATGATAGAAATGGAAATGGTCGTGGTGTGGCCTTCTATGTGAGATCCTCCATACCCCACAGGGTACGACATGATATGTATAATCATGAAACTAATGTAGAACATATTGTCCTGGAAATTTGTCTCAAAGGTGAAAAAATGTTCTTCATTCTAATTTATAAGCCACCGAATACAATTAATGAAAGCCTCACTTCCTATATGGAAACTGTGTGTAGTATGTGCTTACGTGAGTGCAAGACTGTATACGTCATGGGTGATCTAAATGTCAATATGAATTGTAAGCAACATGCCCTTATTGAAACTCTTATTGTACTTAACCTGAAAAACGTCATCAAAGGCCCAATTTGTTTTAAAAGTCCCAACTCACCTACTCTTTTAGATGTCATTTTGACCAACACTCCTTAGAGAATCGCTGAAACTATAAATACCGCGCTTGCCGCTTGGCATAAGTGACTTCCACAACTTCATAGGAGCAGCCACTAAAATGGGTGCGCCTCAAGTTTTTCCAAAAAGTATAACATACCATTCCATGAAAAATTTCAGTGAAACACCTTATGTAAATGATATTAAAGAAGCTCCCTTTGGAGTGGCAGAAATCTTCGATGATGTTGAAGACAAAATGTGGTATTTTGAAAAGTTATTCCAAAATATTGCTGAATCAGTTTTGGTTGGACTGTTTTAAACTGGATTGAGTCATTCCTGTTTGGTAGAACACAGAGTGTGAGTATTGGTGGGTCAATGGTGTCGGATGCAAAAACTCTTGAGTATGGAGTCCCTCAAGGATCCATTTTGGGACCGATGTTATTCTCTCTATATGTAGCGCCGCTTGAAGATCTCATTGTACAACATGGCTGCAAAATTGTTATATATGCGGATGATACCCAAGTTTACATCACATGTAATGGAACCACCTCTGTATCTGTGATTGAGTCATGTGTTGATCAGTTTAGGTTGTGGATGGGTGAAAATTTTTTGGCATTAAATGAAGAGAAAACAGAAATAATACGGTTTTCATCTAAATTTAAAAAGCCACCAGAAATTGTCATCTCAAATACTGTTAGAATCGGTGAAGCTAATATAGACTATTCTAAAGTTGACAGAAATATAGGAGTACTATTTGAAGATAAGGCAACCATGTCTAGCCAGGTTGCAAATGCATGTAAATCTGCGAGTTTCGCACTACGGAGGCTTGGTAAGATCAGACACTGTCTTGATCAAAAAACTACTGAAAAACTTGTCCATGCATTTGTTGGTTCTAGGCTTGACTAGTGCAACAGTTTACTGGTCGGCATTCCATCATACCAAACAAACAGGCTTCAAGTTATTATGAACTCTGCTGCAGCACGCTTAATCAAAGGAGTTCGACTGCGACAACATCACGCCCATCCTACGTGAATTGCATTGGTTGCCTATCTCTGCTCACAGCGAGCTTGAACAAACTTTGGGGTTAAAAAGATTGACCAAGAAAACGATTAGCGCAGTGATGTAGAGGAAGGTCAGACGAACATTTTGATGTATCAAACGAAAAAATCTGTTGGGAATTTTTTGAGATATTTGAGTTTTAAACTTTTTATTTATCACACCCTATTGTTAGCATGGAATCTCCATACAAAAATGATCAAAACAGCCCATTTTTCCTGTTAGGTAATATCTAAGATAAAAATCATTATTCAGAAGTAAAAATATGCAGTCATTGTCTCTGCAGAAAGTATGTACCACTTCATCCAGACTGACAGTGTGATAAACCTATAACAGTATGAAATATGTTTATTTACCAGCTTGTCCTCAGTTTCATCATTCAGGAGAATAATTGTAGTAGAATCTACTTCACTTTTACCACTGTGAAAAAAGTACTTTTGCAACCATGTAAAGTGTAGCCAATGTTGAGTGAATTATCAGAAAACGCATAGATAGAATGTTTGGAAGCATTTCGTTAAGTATGGAGTAAAATAATTTGACATTGCAGTCTTAATGTGCAATAGTTGTACCTGTTTGTATTAACTACATTTTCACATAATTTACTGAATTTATGCTGTTTTTGTTGTTCTATACAATTAAAGATTGGTTGATTTTGGATGCCAGATAACCTGCATCAACATTAAACACCCAACATCCATTTTAAGTACTCAAAATACATATAGTATGAATATTACTGTTTATTTATAGCTTTTAATCTTATTTTGTCATTTTGTCCGATTGCAAAGACTTTTCATGTAATATCAGGGGATTCAACTTCATAGTGAAGCAAATACTCCAAACATTCTATATATGCATTTTATGATGTTTTACTCAACTTTGTCTATCCTTTCACATTGTAATGACATACTTGTTTCAAGGTGGCAAAATTTGTGATAAAATGCACAAAAAACTCAACAAAGCCTGTTACAATGAGATGATGAGACAAAATTTGCTATATTATTTACAAGAATTATGTAACTAACGCAACCTGGTATTGCAAACATTTTTCAGGCCTTTAGCCAGAAATGTTAGCTGTTATAGTTTTATCACACCCTGTCAGTGTGGATGAAGTGGTACATACTTTCTGCAATGACAATGACTGCATATTTTTACTTCTGAATAATGAATTTTATCTTAGATATTACCTAACGGGAAAAATGGACAGTTTTGATCTTTTTTTCATGGAGATTACATGCTAAGAATAGGGTGTGATAAATAAAAAATCTAAAACTCAAATATCTAAAAAAAATTCCCAACAGATTTTTTCGTTTGATACATCAAAATGTTCGTCTGACCTTCCTCTACATCACTGCACTAATCGTTTTCTTGGTCAATTTTTTTAACCCTAAAGTTTGTTCAAGCTCGCTGTGTGCTCGCGTCATCTTAAAATTGTGTGCCTTGTTTTCAAATGCATTCACTGTTATATTGCACCTTTCTACCTCAAGGAACTCAGCACCATCAAAACATCAAGCCACAGCCTGCGTAGCAATTCTGCCATAATCCTTCATCATCTGACCATCAAAACGTTAAAAAATTATGGCGACAGGGCATCTACTATCCAGGCCCCTACCCTGTGGAACAATTTGCCTTCAGGCCTTCGGTCTATAACAGAATTTAATTCTTTTAAACAAAGACTCAAATCTCATTTATTTAAATTGTCTTATCTCCAGTAATCTATTTTTTGTATGGTTTTATATTTACATGGTGCTTTTATTTATAGTCAAATTTATACATGTTGTAAAGTGCATTGAGATGTTTCAATGTAATGCGCTTAGAAGAAATAAAATTATTATTATTATTATTATAAAATAGATTAAGCCAAATCAAGTACCCTATACGCATAGAGAGCTTAGAAGAGCTATCAATGTGAAGGCGATGTTAAAATGAAAGTTTTACAAACTTCGTAGCTCAACTTCTTGGATTAAATATAAAAAACAGAGGAATTATGTCACAAAATTGAAGAAACAGGCAAAAGTAGAATATTTTGATAACCACTGTAACAAAATTGCCAAAAACAACGACAAGTCATTTTGGAAAGCTGTGAAACCGTTTTTCTCAAACAACTCCTCAGTCAGCTCAAAAATATCAATTAATGACAATGACAGACAGACAAAAAATTGATTCATAGTGAAAAAGCCATACATGAAAAGACTATTTTACAATATACAATAATTTATATATATACACAATTATCTGATTCATATATTGACTCCACACTATGGGGAGACCTCTCTAAGGAAAAGAAGCCGCTATCGAGAGGCCACCCCAGAACAAAAATTTGAATCTGTCTACTGGAATCCCCAGGGTTTGTTTTAGTATACTCAGTCAAAAATAGTCTTACTTGTCAATTTTAATTATACGAACCAAAGAGGGTGCTTAAGAAGAGGATAGTGCATCCAAGTTGGTGGATACTTAATTAGAAGAATTAAAAGAAGAATCCCGAGGGAACCGACAGGACAAGATACAGGTAATCAGGGCAAGAAGGGGCAAGAAGAAATAGGTTTACTTGATATGAATGTGAGGTGATAAAAGAGATTGAAACACTTATCTCTGACAGATGAAGCAGTTTCTGTGAATACAGATGTCATTATATTGATTAATATAATGAGATTTGATGTATCTACATAAGCCAGGGAGACTGTGGGAGTAGATCTTTTCTTTTATCTGAGGAGGACAGTTATTGAAAGCAAGTGGTATAATATATTGGATTCTATTTTTGGCAAATTCAGTTCTAACTTTTGGCAAGTAGAAATCATTTGATGCTCTAGTCATGTGAGTACGTAATTCAGAATTTCTCTTGAACAAATTTTATTGGAAGTATGAAGGAAGTCTATCATGTTCTAGTTTGTAGCAAAATTTTAACACCTGAAGAGCTTCCAGGTCAGAGATTTTAAGTAGGTTCAATTTCTTAAAAAGAGGATTTGTATGAGCATTATACTTTTCTTTCGATATAATTCTGACAGCTTTCTTTTGCAGCTTACAAGTTCATTTACTTTTGATTTCCAGCAAAATATACCATAGTTTAAATGTGGCAAGTAAAGGCTATTATATAGAGTACGCAGTATGTTTTCAGGCAGGATATTCTTCATTTTGGACATAATTCCAGCTACCTTTGATAATTTTGACCTAATCTTTTGAATATGTGCTCTCCAGTTAACATTTTGTCCAATGTAATACCTAAATAGTCAAAATGATAGTATAGTATCTGAGCAAAACAAAGTACGTGATCTTCTTAATGATTATTTATTGATGTTGCTGACAGCTTAGGTGAGCCTGTTGGCTAGTCAAACCGAGCATTAAAGAACTATGCGACCATTTTGCCTCACATCAAAGTATAGCATTTATCAAGTCCTCCTTGGCAACTGGAGCTACAAATTTCAATTTTCAAAGTGTCCCGACTGAAACTGTGATAAAGAAATGCTTATCACTCAAGCAGGGTAAAGCACCTGGTTATGATAGTGTATCTAGCAATTTTATAAAGCTTGCAAGTAAAGAAATATGCCCTAGCCTTACTCATATCATAAACCAATGCCTAGAATCATCTGTATTTCCACAATCCCTGAAAAAAGCAGTTTTTACTCCTGTTTATAAGAAGAAAGATCCTCTAAACAAAACAAACTACAGACCAGTAAGTGTCTTAACAGGAATTTCAAAACTTTGAATCAATCATATGCGATCAAATGACTATGCACTTTGATTCTCTTCTCTCTCCTTCACTTGCAGTATATCGTAAAAACTAGAGCGTGCGCTCAGAGAGCACATGGCTCCGCCAACCCGAAAGCTACTTCTTTTTGACAATCTGTCAGATGATGTCAGGTGTGTTTGCGATAAAACCAGTATGTATGAATGAGAAAACAGACATGGTTTGTCATTTTGCTAAATTTTCATGATCCTCAGATGTAATATTTACAGCATCTAATTACAAAATCTACTTCAGAAAACTTGTCTATAAATTATATTATAATATATACACTGTAAGTTGTCCACAGTTGCTTCCTAATCCTCTTACATCTTAAAATTTGCCAGCAGAACTTTTTATCATTCTGTCTGACCCCACTTTTAGTTTTAGGCCTATTTCTAAGTCACACACCTTTTAATTCATGCCATTTCTCATTGTGTTTCAAAAGTGCAACAACTTAATTAATTCTTCTCAAATAGATTAGACTAAAATAACTGCAGCAATTTGCTAAATACTAGTATTAAGATTTAAAACAGTTAGTTATTTATCCGCCCAATTTTCAAAAGGGCACATAATTTATGTCAACAGACTTTTCTTATGGGTTAAGGGCTAATTGCACTTTCAGGTGATTCACACCTTGATCACAGGGTAACTTTATCCTCTTTCTTGAGTAATTATACAAACTAGCTGTCTCTGTTCGGGACTGTCTGTCTATATATCTATCTATCTATCTATTTATCTATCTGTCTATCTATGTATCTACCTATCTATCTATCTATCTATCTATATATCTATCAATCTATCTATCTATCTATCTATATACCTATCAATCTATCTATTTTTCTATCTTTCTATCTATCTATCTATCTATCTATCTATCTATCTATCTATCTATCTATCTATCTATCTATCTATCTATCTATCTATCTATCTTGTATACATGTAATTGTGGCATTGTAAAGCAAGAAAATATTAAAATTAAATTGTTGGGTGAGAATAACAGATAACGTAAACTAACGTATTTAAAATGGTTATAACATTTAATAAAGCCCATCTCATTCCCTTGTTTAAAATTGATTAGTTTTGATTATGGAATAAATTATTATATATAAATTGAATCATTGGGCTGAATGACAAGCTCAGATGAATGTAGGATTTGTAATTACATTGGACAGTTAATCAATTGTAATATAATGTGACAAAATAATTATTTATACATTTTTTATTAATTTTACAGGCAAGGTGAAGACCATAGAGAGCACTTCCTATTATCTGGCATTGCTTTGGCATCATAGGACTGACAGGGAATATATTAATGGTACGAGGTGCACTGGTGACGTAGGATGAAAATGCCACAAAACAA
Organism: Platynereis dumerilii; assembly: GCA_026936325.1. Classification (NCBI taxonomy): domain Eukaryota; kingdom Metazoa; phylum Annelida; class Polychaeta; order Phyllodocida; family Nereididae; genus Platynereis; species Platynereis dumerilii. The sequence continues at coordinate 189,738 of JAPTHN010000319.1, forward strand.
TGGTTGGTCAGCCGATGATCAAATAAGGAAAGCTACTCCCAGGCCGGAGAAGACCCTCGATTTTTAATGATAAATTGATAATTATCAGCAATACTTTTGATAACTTTATATAGGCCTATTATGCTGATAATTTCCTTGAATATCATGAAATATCATTTACTGTGTCTGTAGAATTATTGGAGCTTGATAAGCAGAAAAATTACTATAACATACAATTTGTCATGATCACTTTTCAAGCCATAAAAAAGGCTGTATTTTACCAGTGGTGGATAATAAATCATGTCAAACTGTTTTTAATTCAATTGTAATGTAATCAATGGCATCCCTTTAGGAGGACGGGAGGTGTGCCATCCTTCTTGGGCCTGTACCCGCGAATGAAAATTGTCACGAAATGCACAATGCATACAGTGTTTATCCCCACAACCCCCCCCCCCCCCGCAAGAAAATTATGTGCATTGCAGAGCAGTGAGCCTACCATTCACCTTTGAAATTAAAAAGTGCCACACCTCATTGATCAATCCTCAAGAGGCAGGGGCAAATCCAGAAATTTGGACGAGGGAGGGGTGTTAAAAATGGAAATTTACTGCTGAAAATATCGGGATTTTAATTTTTTTTTACAAACGTACAGGCCCAAGTTGGGGGTTTTAACCCCCTGAACCCCCCCCCCCCCAGATTTGCTACTGAGAACAGGGCATAATAGAGAGGGGGTTACAAGAGGGGGCTGCGGGGCATAAGAGGGGGGCATGAGGCAGGAGAGGGTGCAAGAGGGGGGCAAGAGGGGGCAAGATGGGCAAGTATGTCAACAGGCGGGGGGCACTTGCCTACCTCCCAATGAAAATGCCACTAACTCAGTGGTTCAGACTGGTTATATCCTACTTTTGCGTGAGACAAAATTCCGAATTTCATCATGCAAAACTGAGATATATTGATAAAGGCTACAAATGCACTGATAAGGTCAAATTTGCCAATGGTTAAGTTGATTTGACCTCTTCTTCCACAAAACAAATTGTAACTCCACAATCATGCAAGAAAAGGATAACTCAAAATGGCTTGATATAGCAGGCTTTGTTTGTGTGATCTCAGGCTCAGCAACTGAGATAGAGTGCTATGTCCCATTCAGTATGTTAGCAAAAGCAAATCTAATGCGAGTGAGGGACATATCAATGTAGCCTCCTTTAATCTTTCAAATAGCATACAGTTTCCTATGAACTGCGTTATGGAAGAGTATGCTAAGCTGACTTGGCTGTCCTTTCCTGTCGGAAAAGCTGTTTGGCTGAAACACCTTATTGCTGGAAGACTGGGTCTTATTGATTTGAATGTCTTTTGTAACAAACCCTCAAATATCAATGTCAGAAAGAGTTAACATACTTTTATTTTGTTCATGAACTTTATACAAAGAAAACAAGTTCACAGATTTATTAGTGATGGCATGGGGACTTCGGGGATGTAAATATTATTGCTAATAATGGTGTTAAAGTCATGTAATTCCTCACTTTGTGACCCCAAACTTCAAGAGGCTCTCCTGAAAGTCAAGATTTTACTATGTCCTACTCTTGCATGATACAGACGATATGACATTTTGGTCAAATATGACCTTCGTGTTTATGTCAATGCAAATTTATATATACATAAATTGAGGGTTTAGGCAATGATTCCTCATAAACTACTTTATTTTTTGCATTCATTAATGATCTAGCAAAGGATATAAATACACAGAATCTTGGAATTGCTGCAGGAAACAAAATCATGTTTATTAGATATTCATGAGCACTGACAATATTGTGTTATTTCGAAATAAATCATTTTAATACTGTTCACGTCTGATGTAAGAAACGGCGGATAACAATCAATATATATGCAAAACAAATATTAAACATTTTAGACCTAAACATTGAAGTTGGCAGATTTAGGAATATGGATTTAGATTACATGATCAAAAAGCTATTTGTTATTAAATGTGAATTATATGACGATGTCAGATCTACAATGTTCCATCTACCTATCTATCTATCCACCTATCTATCTACCTATCTATCTACCTACCTATCTACCTATCTATCTATCTATCTATTTATCTATCTATCTATCTATCTATCTATCCATCTATCCATCCAACTGTCCGTCTCTCCAGCTGTCTGTCTGTCTATCCATCAACAGTGTTGTCAGTAAGCAATCGCCCGGTTGCCCCAGGCTACTAAATTTCCGTCTGGCGACCAAAATCTTGTTCTTTGGTTGCCCAGGTGGCGACCAAGAGAAAAAGAAGCATAACTATATGAATATTTGCTTTACAGAGGAGAAGGAGATCTATTACGAGGTGTCATTTACAGAGAATGTTTGACTGGTGTCACAGAATGTGGGGTATAATAAATATAAATAAAACTTTTTCACTAACAATGTGAGCATTTTAGAAAGATTTAGGCACTTAAATACTTGAAGTTGTATTTCATATTTTATGCGTTCATAGTCTGCATAAAGTGCATTGAAATTGTCAATACTTGCAATTAATGAAAAAAAAACTCGGATGACCAAGTAGTTGATGGTTTGGGCGACCAAGTTCCTAAATCGCCCAGTGGGCGACCAAGGAAGAGTTACTGATAACGCTGTCCATCAATCTATCCATCTATCTATCCTCAGTATCCTGCTTATGTTGGTTTGCACTCCTCCACCCCTCTGCCCGACCCTTTCCCTTGCCTTGCTATGCCACTGAACCATACATATTGTGGGCCTATATAACATCGCTTAGAACGAGAATGAACAGGATATCAATGTGTGCAATTAATTTTTATCAATAGTTAATCAGATGTGGTTAATTTGCACATAATAGTATTAGTAGGTATCAATGTTTCTACCATGGCTCCAATTTTCATGTGGGAGGGACCTGGGGAGGGGGGGGGACAGGTCCAATATGGAGAGCATCAAAACACACAACCCAAATATTTAATAATTGATCCTGATCCCACCCCCTTGACAATTGGAAAGGGCAATTGCATGTGGCAGATTCCCTTTCCCCAAAATTGTTTAAATGTATATTTTCATGTCCTTCATTTATGCATTGGCTAGGCTGGAAAAGGTAGACAGAGACCACATGCAGTAATGAGGCGAGGTGCATCCTTGACACAGGATGAAACTAATAATACTGTTGGTGTGAATCTAACTAAGGTCCTGGTTTCCTACACATTGTCAGCAGTACACGAATTCTAAATTAATTTTCATTAAATATTGAAAAATAATATCAGCTGCAATTTGCGACACATCCGTTTGTCATAATATTAATTTTTTTCCAATCAATTTCAATTTATTTTTAGCTAATCTGTTTAAATGATGATTTATTTGCCGGATCAAATTATAAGCAAATATAAAGGATGCAAAGACAGTAATATGAATGTATTTTAAAATCGTCATATGTCAACATTAGTACCAGCTTAATTTTCACTCATAATGTATGGTATGGGATTTATGTGTCCTCTTTTATATACTGTAATGGCCCAATGGTTGGAAAGGTCTAAAAAAATATTTTGAGGAATGCAGACCATAACAATTATTAAATCTCTATTTAAGATTTCATAGTTTTGTGCAAAGTATGGCTGTATAGATTGACTTCACTTGGATAATTTGGATCATAAATGAAGTGAAATTGTAATTCTAAATGTCACTACACCAACTGTTATTATATTATTACATTTGTATCATCTAATCTTGTAATTTCACTTCCTGAGGTTTTATTGGCAAATTACAGCCACATGCAGAAGTACAGTGGGAAAAAATTTTTTTTCCTACTACTAAATTCAGGTGTTCCATTCGAACCATTCTCTGGACAAACCATGAACAATCAGGCTTTCTCAATGCTTGTATGAATTCAGTACATCGTAACAAACAGTTAGGAATTACTATCCTGATAAGCAGACTCACTGGTGCCCGAGAAATTAGCATTTTTGTTTAAAAATCAAGTCGGGGCACATTGAGACGCTCTTTATATTGCAGAATGTAAATATCCAAGTCGACTGAATGACCTGGGACAGCACACAATAGTGCACACAGGCCACAGCGAATTGAGGCATTGTGGATTATCATGCTTTGTGAACAAATTCATAGCAAAGCACTATTGTGTTACTTATTGATGACTGCACCCAAGACAGTTTATGTCAAATGTTTAAAACTAACACACTCTACAAAAGTACAATTCTGATGAATGTAGCATAAACGATTATAATAATATACATACTTGCCTTCGACCAAGGACCCACCAGGTTCAGTCCATCAGCTTGTCTCTCACAACCTTCAGTAGATCCTGGTTTCGCATCAGGAAGTGAGTTATATGCAAATTTATTCTGAAAAGGTCTATTATCTATTTTGTCAAGCACAATAGATAGCCAATACATGTATTTTCCATTGATTTACTTAAAATTAAAATGTTGCAAATTGATTTTATTTAACATACTTGTCAATTGTTAAATTGTGCTGTGCACTCTGAGTTGAAGTGTTTCTCCTGACTAAAAGGAGAAATATGGAATGAACAGCATTAGCTGATCTTGCTTAATGGACCATTCTAACCCTATTCTTCAAATAAACCTTAGGGTAAACCTTAGGGTAAATAATCTAAATATAATCTTTGAGATAAACTAGAGTTCATGTTTGAAATTAGTATCAAAAATTTGTGTAAGAAAACCTGGTTTCAAGATTTACCACCTTATTTGTCAATTTGATCTGGCATTTAGGGTATTTACTGGCTTTTGTGTATTTGGACAGGTTTGGTTTTATTAAGACATCTTTATCATATTTGCGGCCAGACTGATGAAGAGCAATGAAGGGACATAAACAAGGCAGATGAGTGACCTGACAGATAAACATAACAGTTGCTAAAAACAAAATTGCACCACAAAGTTCTCTCCTATTAGTTCACCACTCACTTCATTAAATTCTTTGCAAACCTCTAACACTAACTCAAACCCTAACCTTTACTAAACCCTAGCCAACCCAAAAACTAAAATATCAACCCTAACTGAAACTTTAACACTAAATGAAAATCTAACCTTAACTGGTATGTGAAACCCTAACCCTAACAAAAACCCTTAGCTTAACTGAAACCCTAACCCTATGAAACCCTAACCCCAACAGAAACTCGAATCCTCGAAAACGTAAACTTTAGGTAAACTTTAGGGTAAATTTTAGGGTAAACTTTAGGGTAAACTTTAGGGTGAACCTTAGGGTAAACCTTAGGGTAAACCTTAGGGTAAACCTTAGGGTAAACCTTATCTTTGAGATAATCTAGAGTTTGTGTTTGAAGTTAGTATCAAAAATATGTGTTAGAAAACCTAGTTTCAAGATTCTTCACCGTATTTGTGAATGTGTTCTGGCATTCAAGGTCTTTACTGGCTTTTTTGTGTTTGGACAGGTTTGGTTATATTAAGACAAAAATTAACAGTATGTGAAACCCTAACCCTAACTGAAACCTAACCCTAGCTGAAACCCTAACCCCACGAAACCCTAACCCTAACTGAAATTCTGCTGTGCGAAAAACCCAAACCTAGTTGAAACTCTAACCCTACGAAAGCCGAATCCTAACTGAAATTCTGCTCCTTGAAAACCCAAACTCTTGCTGAAACCCTAACCCTATGTCAAACCCTAACCCCAACTGAAACTCTAATCCTCGAAAACATAAACCTTAGGGTAAACCTTAGGGTAAACCTTAGGGTAAACCTTAGGGTAAACCTTAGGGTAAACCTTAGGGTAAACCTTAGGGTAAACCTTAGGGTAAACCTTAGGGTAAACCTTAGGGTAAACCTTAGGGTAAACCTTAGGGTAAACCTTAGGGTAAACCTTAGGGTAAACCTTAGGGTAAACCTTAGGGTAAACCTTAGGGTAAACCTTAGGGTAAAATGAAATCTTTGTGATAACCTGGAGTTTGTTTGAAGTTAGTATCATAAATTTGTGTTAGAAAACCTGGTTTCAAGATTTACCACCTTATTTGTCAATGTGTTCTGGCATTGAGGGTATTTACTGGCTTTGTGTGTTTGGACAGGTTTGGTTATATTAAGACAAAAATAAACAGTATGTGAAACCCTAACCCTCACTGAAACCCTAACCCTAGCTGAAACCCTAACCCCACGAAAACCCTAACCCTAACTGAAATTCTGCTGTTCGAAAACCCAAACCTAGTTGAAACTCTAACCCTACGAAAGCCGAATCCTAACTGAAATTCTGCTCCTTGAAAACCCAAACTCTTACTGAAACCCTAACCCCATGAAACCTAATCCTCGAAAACGTAAACCTTAGGGTAAACCTTAGGGTAAACCTTAGGGTAAACCTTAGGGTAAACCTTAGGGTAAACCTTAGGGTAAACCTTAGGGTAAACCTTAGGGTAAACCTTAGGGTAAACCTTAGGGTAAACCTTAGGGTAAACCTTATAAATATAATCTTTGAGATAAACTAGAGTTTGTGTTTGAAATTAGTATCAAAAATTTGTGTTAGAAAACCTGGTTTCAAGATTTACCACCTTATTCGTCAATTTGTTCAAGCATTCAGGGTCTTTATTGTTTTGCGTGTGTTTTGACAGGTTTGGATATATTAAGACAAAAATTAACAGTATGTGAAACCCTAACCCTAACTGAAACCCTAACCCTAGCTGAAACCCAACCCCACGAAACCCTAACCCTAACTGAAATTCTAGAGAATAGAAGAATAGAATAATCTTTATTTATACTCGAGTATTAATGAACAGAAACAACATCAGCCATGGGCTGGTCTTCGAGAAATAACAGATAAGAACTATTTACAATTTAAAAATTAAAAACATGCTAATAACAGAATATGCTGTACAAATATTTACAATTATGCATGGTTTACTCATGATAGATAAAATCAAGACACTTGCAGCAATCAACAATCTTACATTTCCAGTTTTTCAAATTCAATTTAAAATTATCAACAGTTTCACACCTCTTCACATGAACTGGGATAGAATTCCAAAGTTTGGCACCAGCGTATAGAACGGTTTTGTGACCAAAACGTTTTGTCTTAAAGTCATACATTTGAATTTTTTTATCGTCTCTTAGATCATAATGAGATACTTTTAATGTAAACATGTCATTAAGGTAGTTGGGATTACATTTGTTATAACATTTAAACATAAACAGAGCGAGGCATTTTAGTCGTAGAACAAGTAAAGTAGAACATTCAGCAAGAGTTAACAAATTGTAATAATCACTCGTGAAATCTTGTAACACAAAACGTAAGCATCTTTCATGAAGTTTTTCTAATTTCTTAGTTGCTGTCTTGGTGCAGAAATGCCAAACTATTGGGCAGTAGCCAAACATAGAATTTATAAATGCTGTCATGAGTGCACGTCTCTCATTCAGACCCTTGACCATTTTAGACAGTTTCATTACTATATTGATATTTTTGCTGGCTTTTTTGCACAAAGCATTTACATGATCATTAAAGTTTAAATGTGAATTAATATTTACCCCTAACAATTTTACACTCTTGGTGGACACGATTGTTGTATTGTCAATTATAATTTGATCTTCCTCATTAGGATTTCGATTTCGATAAAGTAATAAATATTGAAATTTTGAGGGATTTGCCTTCATCATATTTTCTTTAAACCATTTAATGCATATTTCAGAATTTTTTGACAGAATAGATTTAACATAATTTAAATTTTCTCCTACTACAGCAATCGTGTTGTCATCAGCATAATTATACATATTTTCGTTTACACTAAAAAGCAAATCATTAATAAAGATGTTAAAAAACACAGGCCGAGAATACTACCCTGGGGGACACCTTTCCTTAAATTATACCAGTCACTTTTAAAACCTTGTAGTTTCACCCTTTGCCTTCTCCCGGTCAGATACGAAGCCATAAGGGTGCAAGCTTCAAGGCTAAAGCCATATGCATGTAACTTTGAAATAAACAGTTTATGAGGTAAACAATCAAATGCTTTACTTAAATCTATTAGAATCACACCAACAATTTTTCCATTATCTAGAGCACATTTCCATTCATCTGTGGCATTTATCAACACATGTTCACATCCATATTTTTTGCGGAAGGCAGACAATTTGTCGCTATAAATTTTGTAGAGAAAGTCATTCACTTGGTTCATAAACTGATTTTCGAAAATTTTTGACAAGGCAGTTAGGCAGCTCACTGGCCTATAGTTTTCTTTTCTAAAATCCTCTTTAGATTTGAAAATTGGCAAATATTCCCCCATTTTTAGAATGTCTGCAAATTTGTTCATAGATATGGACATGTTGATAAGCCTTGCTATAGATATAGGCAAATTCTGAGGCTGCAGACTTCAAGAACATTGGAGCAATATTATCATAGCCAGTAGCTTTCTTGTCATTCATACATTTCATATATTTGAATACTGAGTCTGTCGTAACATTACAAAATTTAAAAATATTTTGACCAGAAACAATTGATTTTATCTTCACCACACTGCTGTGATTAGCATGTTTTTCAATCGCTTCAGCCACATTCGGGGGCTTACATCATCAAAGTTATCAGGTTCCCCAATGTCATCAGCAACAGAGTCAAAGTATTTCCCAAACACATCACAAACATCTTTCGGACTATTAATTATTCGATCTTTCTCTTTCAGTGTGATGTGACTGGAACTATTGCTTTTGTTTGACAAGAAGGGTTTGAATGCAGACCAAAAGTCTTGGGGTCGACTCGCATTTATACATTTTGTTTGGAAATAGGTACATTTAGACTTTTTAAGAACAGCATTTGCATGATTTCGCATTTTCCTGTAGAGCTCCCAGTTTTCATTTGATCTATTTTTCCAGTATTTATTTCGAAGCTGATTTCTTTTCAATAATGCTTTTCTTAATTTGGAATTCATGTAGGGCACACTGTCCTTCTTCAGTGTCTTTTGTTTTAAAGGGGCATGGCTGCTAATACATCAGTTATAGCCGACTGATAAGCCCAAGCAATATCATCTAAATCATGAAAGCATTCAAGAGCATGAAAAGGTATGCCTCGGATATCAGCCTGGTACTGGTCTACATTAAACTTTTTGAGGCTTCGATAATATATCTTATGGGGCACAGAGACAGGAGCATGCATTTTCGTACAAACACAGATCATTTTGTGGCAATCACTAAGTCCTGTATCAAAAGCAATACTTCCATGAAATCGTCTTGGCATGTGAACCAATATTACGTCAATAAGAGAAGGATTATTTCGTGATTTGAAACATGTTGGTTCTTTTACCAAATTTGATAGGTCATACAGGTCACATAAATCATGAAGTTTGCTACCCCTGTTTGCCATGTTAATGTTCAAATCACCCATTATAACAAAATTACTAGCTTCAGCAAAACAATTCTCACATACAATAGATAGCTCATTTATAAAGGTGTTATTGCAAACAGAGGGAGGCTTATAAATTGACATAAAAAGCCATTTTTCTTTTCTCAACCGCACTTCAACAATGATATGCTGAAAATCAGAAAACTAATTTTCAAGGTCACAGCGTCTAAAATGCGTAATATCAGAGCGAACATAAGTTATCAAACCATGAGCTCTTCTTGTAACATCTTTTCGATAACACTTAAAGTTTGGAAGTTTAACTATAGCATCTGATACATGCTCATCCAATTTGGATTCACCAATACTTATTATGTCAATGAGGCCCTTGGACATCATTTCCTTAATTTCGTCAAAATTCTGCATTAAGCTGTTAATATTTAAGTATCCCGCCATTAAGCCTTTGCTGTGTGCCATTTTGTACTGCTTTAGTACTTGAAAAGTGTTTTCATTTTCAACATTTACATCATTTCTAAAATCAGTCACATCATTAAAACTGCACTCATTCATATCAATTGTAGTCACATCATTAAAACAACACTCATTTGAATCAATTTCACAACTAAAATTTATAAGATCATTACTAATATCATAACAATCGTGTATATCATCCGTACTAGCAGAATTTGTAAAATCATTGCTCATATTATCAAGTGTACAGTTCTGATTCTCTAAAAAACTTTCAGAAAGAAGCAGACTATCCTGCAGTAAGATAATCTTATCACACAACATATAGAAATAGTCATTTTGCACATTATCAATAGTACAGATGCCTTTTTCAACAGTCACTTTTGATGCGTCGGCACTGTCATCATTGCCGCCACTCTAATGGTACGAGTATGAGCTGGTTTGGTCACTGCAAAGCTTTGCTTTATGACCCAGGCGTTTACATGTCCAACATTTGAGGGGGCTTTCCCACCGGCATGAGTGAATCAGATGACCACTTTCACCACAGTTATAACAGGCCGGTTGCTGGATCTTGTGGCGTATCGGTTTGGTTCAGATCGGTATTTCAGGGTTGAACTCCTTGACTGGGGGCGACTTGAGTGGAAATTTACGATGGGCTGGGAGTGTCTCTTGGCAGGTGAAAATCGACTTGGGAAAGGATATACTTTCGCAGACCAGCCATCTTTGTCATGGTGTCCCTGGGGCTTTGTCATGGACTCTCTGACCCGCATTAGGATCTGGCCCATTACGTTTTGACCAATCCACTGATCGAAGTCTGAGCTTCTAGTGTCCTGCAGTGCGAGGCCAATACCCCACAGACGGCTTTTCGTTGCTATGCGAAAACCCAAACCTGGTTGAAACCCTAACCCCATGAAACCCTAACCCTAACTGAAATTCTGCTGCTTGAAAACCCAAACCCTTGCTGAAATCCTTACCCTATGTCAAACCCTAACCCCAACTGAAACTCGAAAACGTAAACCTTAGGGTAAACCTTAGGGTAAAACCTTATAAATATTATCTTTGAAATAAGCTAGAGTTTGTGTTTAAAATCAGTATCAAAAATTTGTGTTAGAAGACCTTATTCTAGATTTACCACCTTATTCGTCAATTTGTTCAAGCATTCAGGGTCTTTATTGTTTTGCGTGTGTTTTGACAGGTTTGGTTATATTAAGACAAAAATTAACAGTATGTGAAACCCTAACCCTAACTGAAACCCTAACCCTAGCTGAAACCCTAACACCACGAAACCCTAACCCTAACTGAAATTCTGCTGTGCGAAGACCCAAACCTAGTTGAAACTCTAACCCTACGAAAGCCGAATCCTAACTGAAATTCTGCTCCTTGAAAACCCAAACTCTTGCTAAAACCCGAGCCCTATGTGAAACCCTAACCCCAACTGAAACTCTAATCCTCGAAAACGTAAACCTTAGGGTAAACCTTAGGGTAAACCTTAGGGTAAACCTTAGGGTAAACCTTAGGGTAAACCTTAGGGTAAACCTTAGGGTAAACCTTAGGGTAAACCTTAGGGTAAACCTTAGGGTAAACCTTATAAATATAATCTTTGAGATAAACTAGAGTTTGTGTTTGAAATTAGTATCAAAAATTTGTGTTAGAAAACCTGGTTTCAAGATTTACCACCTTATTCGTCAATTTGTTCAAGCATTCAGGGTCTTTATTGTTTTGCGTGTGTTTTGACAGGTTTGGATGGATTAAGACAAAAATTAACAGTATGTGAAACCCTAACCCTAACTGAAACCCTAACCCTAGCTGAAACCCTAACCCACGAAACCCTAACCCTAACTGAAATTCTAGAGAATAGAAGAATAGAATAATCTTTATTTATACTCGAGTATTAATGAACAGAAACAACATCAGCCATGGGCTGGTCTTCGAGAAATAACAGATAAGAACTATTTACAATTTAAAAATTAAAAACATGCTAATAACAGAATATACTGTACAAATATTTACAATTATGCATGGTTTACTCATGATAGATAAAATCAAGACACTTGCAGCAATCAACAATCTTACATTTCCAGTTTTTCAAATTCAATTTAAAATTATCAACAGTTTCACACCTCTTCACATGAACTGGGATAGAATTCCAAAGTTTGGCACCAGCGTATAGAACGGTTTTGTGACCAAAACGTTTTGTCTTAAAGTCATACATTTGAATTTTTTTATCGTCTCTTAGATCATAATGAGATACTTTTAATGTAAACATGTCATTAAGGTAGTTGGGATTACATTTGTTATAACATTTAAACATAAACAGAGCGAGGCATTTTAGTCGTAGAACAAGTAAAGTAGAACATTCAGCAAGAGTTAACAAATTGTAATAATCACTCGTGAAATCTTGTAACACAAAACGTAAGCATCTTTCATGAAGTTTTTCTAATTTCTTAGTTGCTGTCTTGGTGCAGAAATGCCAAACTATTGGGCAGTAGCCAAATATAGAATTTATAAATGCTGTCATGAGTGCACGTCTCTCATTCAGACCCTTGACCATTTTAGACAGTTTCATTACTATATTGATATTTTTGCTGGCTTTTTTGCACAAAGCATTTACATGATCATTAAAGTTTAAATGTGAATCAATATTTACCCCTAACAATTTTACACTCTTGGTGGACACGATTGTTGTATTGTCAATTATAATTTGATCTTCCTCATTAGGATTTCGATTTCGATCAAGTAATAAATATTGAAATTTTGAGGGATTTGCCTTCATCATATTTTCTTTAAACCATTTAATGCATATTTCAGAATTTTTGACAGAATAGATTTAACATAATTTAAATTTTCTCCTACTACAGCAATCGTGTTGTCATCAGCATAATTATACATATTTTCGTTTACACTAAAAAGCAAATCATTAATAAAGATGTTAAAAAACACAGGGCCGAGAATACTACCCTGGGGGACACCTTTCCTTAAATTATACCAGTCACTTTTAAAACCTTGTAGTTTCACCCTTTGCCTTCTCCCGGTCAGATACGAAGCCATAAGGGTGCAAGCTTCAAGGCTAAAGCCATATGCATGTAACTTTGAAATAAACAGTTTATGAGGTAAACAATCAAATGCTTTACTTAAATCCATTAGAATCACACCAACAATTTTTCCATTATCTAGAGCACATTTCCATTCATCTGTGGCATTTATCAACACATGTTCACATCCATATTTTTTGCGGAAGGCAGACAATTTGTCGCTATAAATTTTGTAGAGAAAGTCATTCATTTGGTTCATAAACTGATTTTCGAAAATTTTTGACAAGGCAGTTAGGCAGCTCACTGGCCTATAGTTTTCTTTTCTAAAATCCTCTTTAGATTTGAAAATTGGCAAATATTCCCCCATTTTTAGAATGTCTGCAAATTGTTCATAGATATGGACATGTTGATAAGCCTTGCTATAGGATAGGCAAATTCAGAGGCTGCAGACTTCAAGAACATTGGAGCAATATTATCATAGCCAGTAGCTTTCTTGTCATTCATACATTTCATATATTTGAATACTGAGTCTGTCGTAACTTTACAAAAATTAAAAATATTTTGACCAGAAACAATTGATTTTATCTTCACCACACTGCTGTGATTAGCATGTTTTTCAATCGCTTCAGCCACATTCGGGGGGCTTACATCATCAAAGTTATCAGGTTCCCCAATGTCATCAGCAACAGAGTCAAAGTATTTCCCAAACACATCACAAACATCTTTCGGACTATTAATTATTCGATCTTTCTCTTTCAGTGTGATGTGACTGGAACTATTGCTTTTGTTTGACAAGAAGGGTTTGAATGCAGACCAAAAGTCTTGGGGTCGACTCGCATTTATACATTTTGTTTGGAAATAGGTACATTTAGACTTTTTAAGAACAGCATTTGCATGATTTCGCATTTTCCTGTAGAGCTCCAGTTTTCATTTGATCTATTTTTCCAGTATTTATTTCGAAGCTGATTTCCTTTCAAAAATGCTTTTCTTAATTTGGAATTCATGTAGGGCACACTGTCCTTCTTCAGTGTCTTTTGTTTTAAAGGGCATGGCTGCTAATTACATCAGTTATAGCCGACTGATAAGCCCAAGCAATATCATCTAAATCATGAAAGCATTCAAAAGCATGAAAAGGTATGCCTCGGATATCAGCCTGGTACTGGTCTACATTAAACTTTTTGAGGCTTCGATAATATATCTTATGGGGCACAGAGACCGGAGCATGCATTTTCGTACAAACACAGATCATTTTGTGGCAATCACTAAGTCCTGTATCAAAAGCAATACTTCCATGAAATCGTCTTGGCATGTGAACCAATATTACGTCAATAAGAGAAGGATTATTTCGTGATTTGAAACATGTTGGTTCTTTTACCAAATTTGATAGGTCATACAGGTCACATAAATCATGAAGTTTGCTACCCCTGTTTGCCATGTTAATGTTCAAATCACCCATTATAACAAAATTACTAGCTTCAGCAAAACAATTCTCACATACAATAGATAGCTCATTTATAAAGGTGTTATTGCAAACAGAGGGAGGCTTATAAATTGACATAAAAAGCCATTTTTCTTTTCTCAACCGCACTTCAACAATGATATGCTGAAAATCAGAAAACTAATTTTCAAGGTCACAGCGTCTAAAATGCGTAATATCAGAGCGAACATAAGTTATCAAACCATGAGCTCTTCTTGTAACATCTTTTCGATAACACTTAAAGTTTGGAAGTTTAACTATAGCATCTGATACATGCTCATCCAATTTGGATTCACCAATACTTATTATGTCAATGAGGCCTTGGACATCATTTCCTTAATTTCGTCAAAATTCTGCATTAAGCTGTTAATATTTAAGTATCCCGCCATTAAGCCTTTGCTGTGTGCCATTTTGTACTGCTTTAGTACTTGAAAAGTGTTTTCATTTTCAACATTTACATCATTTCTAAAATCAGTCACATCATTAAAACTGCACTCATTCATATCAATTGTAGTCACATCATTAAAACAACACTCATTTGAATCAATTTCACAACTAAAATTTATAAGATCATTACTAATATCATAACAGTCGTGTATATCATCCGTACTAGCAGAATTTGTAAAATCATTGCTCATATTATCAAGTGTACAGTTCTGATTCTCTAAAAAACTTTCAGAAAGAAGCAGACTATCCTGCAGTAAGATAATCTTATCACACAACATATAGAAATAGTCATTTTGCACATTATCAATAGTACAGATGCCTTTTTCAACAGTCACTTTTGATGCGTCGGCACTGTCATCATTGCCGCCACTCTAATGGTACGAGTATGAGCTGGTTTGGTCACTGCAAAGCTTTGCTTTATGACCCAGGCGTTTACATGTCCAACATTTGAGGGGCTTTTCCCACCGGCATGAGTGAATCAGATGACCACTTTCACCACAGTTATAACAGGCCGGTTGCTGGGATCTTGTGGCGTATCGGTTTGGTTCAGATCGGTATTTCAGGGTTGAACTCCTTGACTGGGGGCGACTTGAGTGGAAATTTACGATGGGCTGGGAGTGTCTCTTGGCAGGTGAAAATCGACTTGGGAAAGGATATACTTTCGCAGACCAGCCATCTTCGTCATGGTGTCCCTGGGGTTTGTCATGGACTCTCTGACCCGCATTAGGATCTGGCCCATTACGTTTTGACCAATCCACTGATCGAAGTCTGAGCTTCTAGTGTCCTGCAGTGCGAGGCAATACCCCACAGACGGCTTTTCGTTGCTATGCGAAAACCCAAACCTGGTTGAAACCCTAACCCCATGAAACCCTAACCCTAACTGAAATGCTGCTGCTTGAAAACCCAAACCCTTGCTGAAATCCTAACCCTATGTCAAACCCTAACCCAACTGAAACTCGAAAACGTAAAACCTTAGGGTAAACCTTAGGGTAAACCTTAGGGTAAATATAATCTTTGAGATAAACTAGAGTTGTGTTTGAAATTAGTATCAAAAATTTGTGTTAGAAAACCTGGTTTCAAGATTTACCACCTTATTTGTCAATGTGTTCTGGCATTGAGGGTATTTACTGGCTTTTGTGTGTTTGGACAGGTTTGGTTATATTAAGACAAAAATAAACAGTATGTGAAACCCTAACCCTCACTGAAACCCTAACCCTAGCTGAAACCCTAACCCCACGAAACCCTAACCCTAACTGAAATTCTGCTGTGCGAAAAACCCAAACCTAGTTGAAACTCTAACCCTACGAAAGCCGAATCCTAACTGAAATTCTGCTCCTTGAAAACCCAAACTCTTGCTGAAACCCTAACCCTATGTCAAACCCTAACCCCAACTGAAACTCGAATCCTCGAAAACGTAAACCTTAGGGTAAACCTTAGGGTAAACCTTAGGGTAAACCTTAGGGTAAACCTTAGGGTAAACCTTAGGGTAAACCTTAGTAAACCTTAGGGTAAACCTTAGGGTAAACCTTAGGGTAAACCTTAGGGAAAACCTTAGGGTAAACCTTAGGGTAAACCTTAGGGTAAACCTTAGGGTAAACCTTAGGGTAAACCTTAGGGTAAACCTTAGGGTAAACCTTAGGTAAACCTTAGGGTAAACCTTAGGGTAAACCTTAGGGTAAACCTTTAGGGTAAACCTTAGGGTAAACCTTAGGTAAACCTTAGGGTAAACCTTAGGGTAAACCTTAGGTAAACCTTAGGGTAAACCTTAGGGTAAACCTCATAAATATAATCTTTGAGATAAAGTAGAGTTTTTGTTTGAAATTATGATCAAAAATTTGTGTTAGAAAACCTGGTTTCAAGATTTACCACCTTATTTGTCAATGTGTTCTGGCATTGAGGGTATTTACTGGCTTTTGTGTGTTTGGACAGGTTTGGTTATATTAAGACAAAAATAAACAGTATGTGAAACCCTAACCCTCACTGAAACCCTAACCCTAGCTGAAACCCTAACCCCACGAAACCCTAACCCTAACTGAAATTCTGCTGTGCGAAAAACCAAACCTAGTTGAAACTCTAACCCTACGAAAGCCGAATCCTAACTGAAATTCTGCTCCTTGAAAACCCAAACTCTTGCTGAAACCCTAACCCTATGTCAAACCCTAACCCCAACTGAAACTCGAATCCTCGAAACGTAAACCTTAGGGTAAACCTTAGGGTAAACCTTAGGTAAACCTAAGGTAAACCTTAGGGTAAACCTTAGGGTAAACCTTAGGGTAAACCTTAGGGTAAACCTTAGGGTAAACCTTAGGGTAAACCTTAGGGTAAACCTTAGGGTAAACCTTAGGGTAAACCTTAGGGTAAACCTTAGGGTAAACCTTAGGGTAAACCTTAGGGTAAACCTTAGGGTAAACCTTAGGGTAAACCTTAGGGTAAACCTTAGGGTAAACCTTAGGGTAAACCTCATAAATATAATCTTTGAGATAAAGTAGAGTTTTTTTTTGAAATTATGATCAAAAATTTGTGTTAGAAAACCTGGTTTCAAGATTTACCACCTTATTTGTCAATGTGTTCTGGCATTGAGGGTATTTCTGGCTTTTGTGTGTTTGGACAGGTTTGGTTATATTAAGACAAAATAAACAGTATGTGAAACCCTAACCCTCACTGAAACCCTAACCCTAGCTGAAACCCTAACCCCACGAAACCCTAACCCTAACTGAAATTCTGCTGTGCGAAAAAACCCAAACCTAGTTGAAACTCTAACCCTACGAAAGCCGAATCCTAACTGAAATTCTGCTCCTTGAAAACCCAAACTCTTGCTAAAACCCGAGCCCTATGTGAAACCCTAACCCCAACTGAAACTCTAATCCTCGAAAACGTAAACCTTAGGGTAAACCTTAGGGTAAACCTTAGGGTAAACCTTAGGGTAAACCTTAGGGTAAACCTTAGGGTAAACCTTAGGGTAAACCTTAGGGTAAACCTTAGGGTAAACCTTAGGGTAAACCTTAGGGTAAACCTTAGGGTAAACCTTAGGGTAAACCTTAGGGTAAACCTTAGGGTAAACCTTAGGGTAAACCTTAGGGTAAACCTTAGGGTAAACCTAGGGTAAACCTCATAAATATAATCTTTGAGATAAAGTAGAGTTTTTGTTTGAAATTATGATCAAAAATTTGTGTTAGAAAACCTGGTTTCAAGATTTACCACTTATTTGTCAATGTGTTCTGGCATTGAGGGTATTTACTGGCTTGTGTGTTTGGACAGGTTGGTTATATTAAGACAAAAATAAACAGTATGTGAAACCCTAACCCTCACTGAAACCCTAACCCTAGCTGAAACCCTAACCCCACGAAACCCTAACCCTAACTGAAATTCTGCTGTGCGAAAAACCCAAACCTAGTTGAAACTCTAACCCTACGAAAGCCGAATCCTAACTGAAATTCTGCTCCTTGAAAACCCAAACTCTTGCTGAAACCCTAACCCTATGTCAAACCCTAACCCAACTGAAACTCTAATCCTCGAAAACGTAAACCTTAGGGTAAACCTTAGGGTAAACCTTAGGGTAAACCTTAGGGTAAACCTTAGGGTAAACCTTAGGGTAAACCTTAGGGTAAAACCTTAGGGTAAACCTTAGGGTAAACCTTAGGGTAAACCTTAGGGTAAACCTTAGGGTAAACCTTAGGGTAACCTTAGGGTAACCTTAGGGTAAACCTTAGGGTAAACCTTAGGGTAAACCTTAGGGTAAACCTTAGGGTAAACCTTAGGGTAAACCTTAGGGTAAACCTTAGGGTAAACCTTAGGGTAAACCTTAGGGTAAACCTTAGGGTAAACCTTAGGGTAAACCTTAGGGTAAACCTTAGGGTAAACCTTAGGGTAAACCTTAGGGTAAACCTTAGGGTAAACCTTAGGGTAAACTTAGGGTAAACCTTAGGGTAAACCTTAGGGTAAACCTTAGGGTAAACCTTAGGGTAAACCTTAGGGTAAACCTTAGGGTAAACCTTAGGGTAAACCTTAGGGTAAACCTTAGGGTAAACCTTAGGGTAAACCTCATAAATATAATCTTTGAGATAAAGTAGAGTTTTTGTTTGAAATTAGTAAAAAAATTTGTGTTAGAAAACCTGGTTTCAAGATTTACCACCTTATTTGTCAATGTGTTCTGGCATTGAGGGTATTTACTGGCTTTTGTGTGTTTGGACAGGTTTGGTTATATTAAGACAAAAATAAACAGTTGTGAAACCCTAACCCTCACTGAAACCCTAACCCTAGCTGAAACCCTAACCCCACGAAACCCTAACCCTAACTGAAATTCTGCTGTGCGAAAAACCCAAACCTAGTTGAAACTCTAACCTACGAAAGCCGAATCCTAACTGAAATTCTGCTCCTTGAAAACCCAAACTCTTGCTAAAACCCGAGCCCTATGTGAAACCCTAATCCTAGCAGAAACTCTAATCTTCGAAAACGTAAACCTTAGGGTAAACCTTAGGGTAAACCTTAGGGTAAACCTTAGGGTAAACCTTAGGGTAAACCTTAGGGTAAACCTTAGGGTAAACCTTAGGTAAACCTTAGGGTAAACCTTAGGGTAAACCTTAGGGTAAACCTTAGGGTAAACTTAGGTAAACCTTAGGGTAAACCTTAGGTAAACCTTAGGGTAAACCTTAGGGTAAACCTTTAGGGTAAACCTTAGGGTAAACCTTAGGGTAAACCTTAGGGTAAACCTTAGGTAAACCTTAGGGTAAACCTTAGGGTAAACCTTAGGGTAAACCTTAGGGTAAACCTTAGGGTAAACCTTAGGGTAAACCTTAGGGTAAACCTTAGGGTAAACCTTAGGGTAAACCTCATAAATATAATCTTTGAGATAAAGTAGAGTTTTTGTTTGAAATTATGATCAAAAATTTGTGTTAGAAAACCTGGTTTCAAGATTTACCACCTTATTTGTCAATGTGTTCTGGCATTGAGGGTATTTACTGGCTTTTGTGTGTTTGGACAGGTTTGGTTATATTAAGACAAAAATAAACAGTATGTGAAACCCTAACCCTCACTGAAACCCTAACCCTAGCTGAAACCCTAACCCACGAAACCCTAACCCTAACTGAAATTCTGCTGTGCGAAAAACCCAAACCTAGTTGAAACTCTAACCCTACGAAAGCCGAATCCTAACTGAAATTCTGCTCCTTGAAAACCCAAACTCTTGCTGAAACCCGAGCCCTATGTGAAACCCTAATCCTAACTGAAACTCTAATCCTCGAAAACGTAAACCTTAGGGTAAACCTTAGGGTAAACCTTAGGGTAAACCTTAGGGTAAACCTTAGGGTAAACCTTAGGGTAAACCTTAGGGTAAACCTTAGGGTAAACCTTAGGGTAAACCTGGTAAACCTTAGGGTAAACCTTAGGGTAAACCTTAGGGTAAACCTTAGGGTAAACCTTAGGGTAAACCTTAGGGTAAACCTTAGGGTAAACCTTAGGGTAAACCTTAGGGTAAACCTTAGGGTAAAACTTAGGGTAAACCTTAGGGTAAACCTTAGGGTAAACCTTAGGGTAAACCTTAGGGTAAACCTTAGGGTAAACCTTAGGGTAAACCTTAGGGTAAACCTTAGGGTAAACCTTAGGGTAAACCTTAGGGTAAACCTCATAAATATAATCTTTGAGATAAAGTAGAGTTTTTGTTTGAAATTAGTATAAAAAATTTGTGTTAGAAAACCTGGTTTCAAGATTTACCACCTTATTTGTCAATGTGTTCTGGCATTGAGGGTATTTACTGGCTTTTGTGTGTTTGGACAGGTTTGGTTATATTAAGACAAAAATAAACAGTATGTGAAACCCTAACCCT